>JASFAX010004115.1:0-40335 GCA_030737875.1 Allium sativum | reverse complement strand
TGTTTTATTTATGCTTCTTTAAATAATGTACTCAAGACAGATTATGAAAGTGTTATGTTATGTTTTTGGAAAGGATGTTGTTGTAACACGTATTTGACTTTATGAAATAAAGTTTGTTGTTCTTCCGCTGTTTACAAATATGTGTTCTTATATCTGTCTTGTATATATGTGACTTGTACTTATAAACCTCCACCAAAATTAGGGCATTCCCTTTGAGAGTGACCCTAACGGAGGTGGGGTGTTTCAAAATGATAAGAACCTTTTAACCTATAATACTTAACATGTTTAAATCTTTGGGGGTTACATGAACTTGTAAAATTGTGTAAGCGTTAAGTAAGCTTGTTTGAATTGATGGGGGTTAAGTAATTCTAGGGGAGGGGTGGGTTATATACACCCAATAAACTTAACCTGGTTTATATGTTAGGGTTATGCGGACTTGTAAATTTGTTAGGCATAACCTATCAAAATCCTTGTAGTGTGGATGCAAGCCTAGGGGGTGGCTTGTATCATTTATTGTGTCGGACCCATATTAGTCAGTAATCCATATTGGTATCCAAAGGGGGACCACGAACTAGGTAGGGGTCAGGGAACGCTTACTGAGATGATTACAAGAGGTCCATATGGGTGGAGGTGTCTGACAGCGCTTTTCGACGGACCCATGTGCGTGCATGGATCCGCCAACTTAGGAAAATAAGACGCTACAGCACCAGTACATATGGCTGTGCCTATCGGGAAAAGGGGTTGGCCCTTTAGGAAGTGATATTTTTATTGTGGGGCCAACACAGGGTATCTATGGGATAGGGAGTCGATCGATTGGGGTAGTAATTAGGGTACATCTAGTCATGCCTGTTTAGGAGCCCGTTATTATCGTTTGGGGTAACACCAGTTATTTCTGTTAGGCTGCCTATTATAATCGTTTGGGGTAAAACCCGTCAATAAAAGTACATCTAAGTCTATCAGTCTGCTTCTGTTGGGATAATTCTATTTCCATTATACTAGTATTGGTGTAGAGAAAAGTATTTGGGAAGTGCAATCTATTCTTTTCTGGTCATTCTGCTTATCTTGCTCAGTCTGTTATACCTTTGTCTTATGATACTGTTATCTCTCTTATCCAGTTTATATGCCTATCATGATGCTTTTACTTATTTATATGCTAAAAGTAACTGGACTCGCCGGACTTTATGTATGACCCGTTTTGTTTCCTTTTCTCTCTCTTTCTTTTCACCCCCCAGGTTCTCAGGTGGGAATACTGGGGCTTGACTAGGATTCTTTCTTCTGTTTCTGCTTGGAGCTGCTTAGTTGTACTACTTTAATTACCTGTCTATCTTGCTATGGCAGTTTTTGGGGACTATGATTTTGTATTGCTATACTCTGATGATTTCAGCACAAGGCAGATATTTTTAATTTGATGTAATAGGTTTTCTATATTTCAGACTTATGTTGTAATTGGATTTTGGACCACGAGTTTTTCTATTTGGAAAATAAAGTTTTAAATTTTGCTGCTATTTTATTTCTATCTAGTGATGTTTCCGTTTCTATTTACCTATAACGCTTCACAAAACTTAATGCATTCTGTTAAAGAGTGACATTAACGGACGTGGGTGTCACGGGTATGGATTAGATTTCAAGGAAAGATTTTCCCATGTGATCAAACCTACCACTATGAGAATAGTGCTTTCTGAAATGATACATTGCAGGAAAAAAATTTACATGGAACAACCACAAGGGAACGGAAAGAGCGCTAGTTGTGTATGCAAACCATACAGCGCTTAAAAAATCCATAAGTGTTTGGTTTGAAAGACTAAGAAATACATTGATAACAATGGATTATCATTCAGCAAAATCAGATAACTCATTATTTGTCAAATTATGTAATTCCACAACTACTTTTATTCTAATATATATTGATGATTTAGTTATTTCATGTGACCATGATGGAGAAATTGCCTATCAATAACATTCCAAACAATTTTTAAATTCCATATATTTTAGCTAAACTTTATCAAATAAAAGTTTCACAATATCGAAGACAAGCTACAAGTTGTTCAAGATGCAGAGAATGCAACAAAGCTTAAATCATGTAGTTATAAAATATTTAAGTATGATGCAAAATCAAGTTCTTGGTGATAAATATAAAGACAAAGCAGTGCATGAAGATAAATCTAGAAACAGTTATAGCATATCTAAAGACAAATAAAAAATGATGCACTTATAACAGATCTAAAAACCAAAGCAACACATGGAGATAAATCGGAATAGAAAATTTCAACGGGTAATTGTTATGCATATATGTCGATTGCAATCATCTTCCTCAAAATGATTTGGATCTTCAATCTGCCACTAGCTGAACTCATCTACTCTCTTCATATTTTAAATTGTATTTCACATCAGGAAGATCAAATGAACTCATGGATCAAAGACCGGAAAAGCAAAAGTAGAGTTTCTCTTTTGGTTCTGAAAACCTAATTCTCGAGAGAGGAGTTAGAATGGAGAGATGCGGTTATTCATTCTTCTTTTATATTTCTCTTTGGTGTTAGGGTCCATTTTCTTACTCGACCCAATGGAATTCGTGTTTTATCATATTGGGCTGAATACTAGATTTGTTTGTAAAATTATTCATTGCCGATAAATAACTACACTATTGCTTTGTAAATTCATTTGAAATTCACCAATAAAATCACTTCTCATTTCCTTATCACTTTGAATCCAATTCTGAAAACATTTCTCACGTTAAACGTTTATAAATTCCGTTTGGATTAGAACAACCTAAAGATGAAAGTCAACCTACAAAAACACTAAAAGATGAGTATGAAGCAAATGCAATGAAAGAAGCCAAAAATCTATCTAATATTCAGAATGGTGTCACTTTAGACCTTTTTCAATGAATTACAAAGAACATGTACAACAAAGGAAGCTTGAGAGACACTAGGGAAGGAGTTCCAAGGTGATAGCAAGGAAAGAACAATCAAGCCTCATTCTTTACAAAGGGACTTTTATAATTTAAAGATGATAAAATCTAAGTGCATGCAATATTCCTCAAGAAGATTGGCTGAAGTGATGAATCAAATTAAAATGCTTGGTAATGAGATCTCAAATCAATAGATTGTTGGAAAGATAGCATTAACCAGCTTGCTTGAAAAGTATGATGCAGTTGTTGTCGCCATTGAAGAGTCAAAGGATCCTGCCACATTATCTATTGAAAAGTTAATAGGTTTTCCAAATTCTCACGAGCAAAGGTGGATAAGGCGAAATGAACAATTCATGGAGATCACATCACAATCCAAACTAAATCTAAAAGTCATCCAAGAAAGGCAATGTTAGAGATGACCATTAAGGTGGAGAGCAAAGAAGATAGAGGAAAGGAAATCCCAACAAATGAGATGGAATAAGTTATAAAGGTACGAACTTAAATGATAATCCTAGTTGCAAGTTATGTAAAAAAAAAGTAGTCATGACACAAAAAACTGTTGTCAGCGTGTAAAGCCAAAATGTTGCAAGCCAAAATGTTGCAACTATAGTAAATCTAGGAAGGTTGAAAGGAATCACAGTTTTAATAAAACTTCTTAAGCAAATACTGCATATAAAAAGTTATTAATAAGGAGAACTTTATGTTATGTTGATCAGTCACCATGCAACGAAGACGATAGTTGGTAAGTCCATAGCAGTTGTAGTAACCATATGAAGATGAGTAAAAGGTTATTTGTTCATTTGCACACTAGAATCACTACAAAGATAAAATGGGAAATGAATACTATGTTTAAGAAAATGGAAGACACATTGTTTCAAAATGGGCAGTAACTTTACTTGTGATGTTTTTCATGTACATTCTTAATGCATAGGCTGCGTTTGCATCTAATTGTACTGGGTTATTTCAGTGGGATGTTTAAGTGGATCATTTAAACAGAGTTAGAAGTTAAATAAGTATGTGTTTGCATCTTCAAAGGGAGCATTTCAACGAAGTACTTTAATATGTGATTTTGAATTTAGTTGTTATATAGTTAATCAACTTTTTGTTATATTGTATATTATGCGTTTAATTAAACTAAAACAACCATGTAGAAATTGAAATAAAAGCATATTAATTAAGATATATTAACAAACAAAATTGATAAACTATAGATATAACTAAAATAGAGATATAATTTTGTGACAACCCAATTTGTTCTCACCACAACCTTAGGTTAGCAAAGATTTGTAGTATGTAAGCAGACGTTTGATATTTATCTCATAACTAGTCCTTAGTGTCATTATCATTAATCATACTGATTAAATATGTATTATTCCTAACCATGTGTAACATTTCAACAAATGCAGAATTTTCTCCTTTTGTTCAACATTCAATGCAAGCAAAAATATTAATTTAGCTTGAAGAATTTCATGTTGAATGTACGTAATTTGTATTTGACATGTCTGAATTTGTATGAGATTTCTTCGTTTGTCAATCGTGTATGACGTGATCTATTTCAATTAGATTATAATCAATTTCAAACCGCCATCTTCTCGAGATACTGCATTCATCAGAAGATGAACCAATGTGTTGAGTTTGTTGCATTGCATTCTAGTGCACCGGAGTTTTTTGTAGCGGATTTTAATATGATGATGGTGAATTCAAATTCGAGATGCACTGTGTTTGATCTTCAGTTTCATCTGAGGGATTTTGAAATTCCTCAAATCTCCATGGATTATTATAAGGGGTGGACATAGAAATTACATGAATTGTCCTTGAGCTTATGCAAGCATATAGTACATTTTTTCCGTTGCATGGGTCTCTTGGTTCAATTGGTGTAGCAAATCAACATTATCAAAATGGAAACTTTTACAACTTAGAATATTTTGGTTAAATTTCTACAAGGAAAAAATAAGAATGAACTAGTTTCAAATGAATGAAAAATGTGTTTATAAAAAAATTTGCATGATCACTAAACTAGTCGTCGTTTCCTGTAACAGCTTGCTCATTGGGATCCCAAACAACACCATTTTTATTATTCAAACTTTCCCATTTGACCTACTCATTTCTAAGGCTTTCATGTTTACAATGAACTTTTGTATTGTCAACAATTCTATAAAATCATTATGTTACTGCATGTCAATTTCCTAATTTTTCCAACAACTACTTTGTGTACTCTTCTTTTTTGCACTGCCGTTGATGAAAATAAACATGGCATTTTGCAATAGAAGTCGGGTATATTTCAGGGATAAATGGTGCTTTTGATGGTTTGACATTCAGAGAAGTCAAAAATTCAAAAAGAAATTGGAAAATATATATGTGATAGACAACAAAAAATAAGCAAAATTGTAACGACCCGCATTTAACTTATCGGAGGATCGTAAAATATTTTTATTTAATTCTCTAAGAGTCAGATCATTCTCATCTTTGATATGTTGTCCAAGGGGATGTGGGATGTGTCCGTGATTTTGACCAAAATTTTTTATGACCAATTTTTCCCCTATTATTTTTGTTTAGGGTATAACTTTTGATTGGAATCCAATCAGGAGATGGTATTGGTTTAATTCCATGGGAATGGTGTTTCTAGTTCCATAGCGTGATCACATTAAGGATTTGGCTGAGTGGTTTGGGAGAAATCGTTGTTTTAGTGTTGCTTGTTTTCTGGACAGGCTAATTAGTCATTAGTGGGCTAATTAGTGAGGCCCATTAAGACTAAGCCAGGGTTGTTAGCTACAAATAGGAGGGTAGGGGTAAAGATGATTGTTTAGTCTCCTCATTTCCTCAATTGATTGGGTGTCTATGATTCTTCAGCTTAACCAAACACACCTCAACTTAATTATAATTCATAGATTTGTAAACTAGGATTGAAGATCGACATCGAGGAAGGCTTGATCGCATCATTGATTGATTTAGAGGTCGTTCTTCACTTTTCTTCATTGTTTGGATTAGAGATTTGTGAGTTGTAGCTATTTTGTGGATTTGGAGAGTGATAAGAATCTCTCACATGGATTCAATTGAGTATATGGGTTTGTTTAATCATAATTTCATCATATTCACCTAGATCTAATCAATGTAAGTATATTTTGAATTCGGATCACACCATATAATCTAATCTAGAAAGTTATAATGGTTAACTGATATGTTAATGTTAAAATCATATGTTTATATGCAAGTTTAGATCCAATGTTGAGTGCCTATTATTTTTGCTTGGGTAAAACCCATTACCTAGAACTACCATTATGTTTTTGTTGGGATCATTTTGTTTTTGTTAGTTAATTAGAGGACACCTTTTCCTGTCATAATATGATATACTAGTATTGGTGCAGAGAGAAAACTATTTGAGAAGCATAATCTACTGTTTATTCTGCCTATCTTGTTCAGTCTGTTTATACCTGTTATATGATACTATTATCTCTCATCCAACTTATATGCCTGTCATGATACTTTTACTTCTTTATACGCTAAAAGTCACTGGACTTCTCAGGGTGGGAACGCTCAAGCTTGATTAGGGTTCTCTCTTCTGTTTCTGCTTGGATTTGGGTCTGCTTTAATGTGTTGTTTCGACTATTTGTCTACTTTATGTTGGGAACAACAATGTGTTGTATGATTTTTGTTTGATGATAACAAACATGTAATATTATTTAAATGTGTTTGTAACTGTACTATTTTATATTTCATTTCATAAAAATAAAATAATATACTATTGTACACAGTACATAGTATATTATTTAAATAAATATTTTATTTCAAAATCTGAAATAGTACAACATTATAACTCTACTATTAAATATTCACAGTCATAATATTTTACATGCAATTGTACTATCTGAATTAATTTGTATATGATAGACAAGTTGATTTGAACACAATAAAATAATATTTTATTTTAGTTAAATTTGTTTATTACAAATATCAGTACAATCTTCTCATTCAGTACATTTCCTCACTACATCACTAAGTACATATTCACTCGTTCACTCATTTGCATATTCACAAACACTGACATGTATACTTTTTTCATGTGCTCCAGATCCAGTCCAGCTATCAGTCACCATCTGCATACCTGTCACATATAGAAAAACACCCAGTAGACTGCAATAGAAATAAAACCAAACACATGCAAATATAAATATATTTTAAATTTTATTTGCCTCAGTTTTCTAGTGTGTTTGCTCACTATTTTTCATGACTCGATCTAATTTATTGAATCTATCCGTCTGTGTCCAAATAGCTTGTGATATTCATAGTGATTCACTGTAAATACCACAAGGCAGTCAGTGTATATACAAAATATTTATGTGCAGGGACAAGAATAATTTTCTGAATGGCTGCATATACACACGTGTGTGTGTGTATACACACACACAAGTGTGCACTGCCTCGCAAATCCAGTGCGCAACTGAGGAGTAGCCACATGGACCATATCGACTCAGTGCACAACACAAATCTGTGTGCAAATGCTAAGCTACAAGAATGGCACAAGTGAAAATGTGGTCAAGGCAACACAACACAAATGGCCAAGCTTAATACATGCCAACATATTCAAAGATGATCAATTCAACATGAAGCAACAACCAACATGGTGAATACACATGATCAAGGTGGTAATGCATGGCAACTCAAGTATGGTGATGATTCAATCAAGTTCAGCAAGCATGACAAAGCTAGCAACAACATTTCAGATCAACCCGAAATAGGTTGACAAACACTTAGGATCAGCTCAAATACATGTGATTACAAGCAGAACAGTCAGACCGGATTTAACAAGATAATGGAAGTTTAAAGCAACTCAAAGCATTAACATGGTAGCTAGCAGCATACACGAGTGATCAAAGCTGACATGCACAAGAAACAGGTGCAACATTCAAAGGATCAGCAATGCAAAAATAAAGGCACAACTACACAAACATAGATGGTTCATTATGGTGACAAACTCAAGTTCAGTTTGGTTCATGGCAGTCACAAATGATTGGGAAAATACTGCATGAACAAGTTTACATGGTTCAATAACCAATCTGATCATATATGGTGCAAACAAATGCACAAAAGCAATGGGTCAACTTCAGGATCATATGCATGAATGGTGAATGAAGGCAGTAGCATTTCAATGGCCAGAGATCAGGGTTCATATGTATACACATGGAGCTACATGGCACAAAAGTTTACAAAATCTGTGCAAACATGTGCAAGTGCACAATACAGCATGCACATATGGTGCAACATAAAGAAACACAGTAATACATGTTAAAAGACACAAGTGCAACATTCAAACTGTACAAGCGTAGATGAACAAGACTAAAACATAGCAGTAGTTTCATGTTCAAACAAGTCAAGGCAGAATGTTGTACACAACACTTACATATGGTTGAGTAAAGTGGAAAATACATAAACACACTCACATTCAAACAGTCATAGTTTAGGCAACTCGACTGCAAGGGTGAAAACAGTTTGGTCGAGAATAAAAATGAAATCCGAAGATCCAGAAAACAAGTCACATATACACGCAAGCAAATTCCAGAAGCTATGAAGAAGTCACTAGCAAAATCACACAAGAAATTATCACGCAATATATTCCAAAAAATTTGTTCAAGTCCTTATATCTAGTAAAATTAGAATATATAGCGCAAATATAAAACAATAATTTCAAAAGGAAATATTCAACTTGCCAATTCAATCACCAAAGGACCAATTCAAAGCAATGGAAACCTCATGCAAATTTTCAGAATGTTTGAAGATTTCAAATTGATCAAATAAAAGGCCGAGGATTTTATAAACCTAAAATTCACGAACATATCGAGAACGAACCATTGAATTGAAATAAGATATTGGTTCTAGAGTTTCCCAATTAACTTTATAAATATGTATCGATTCATCACTGGCAATTGATTATCGAAACCAAACAAGGTAACCAAGCAATCAGAGAATTAAAATCAGAAATCTTACCAAGTTTCGATAGTCCAGAAATCAAATTGGCGATAAGAAGAGAAACAACATACAGAGCATCTCGAACTCGTCTCAGGTAGAAAGATTAAGGTCGCGATTTGAAAAGAGGAACTTGGAACCCTAATTTCAGGGGACGACATTTTTTTCAGAAATAAATAGGAGATCGGGCAAAATAAAATAAAACGGGTGCATCACTTTGAAGTGGCCGGCCAAGCTAATATTAAGAAAAGGGATTTCCTTTTTAAAACTAGGGTTTTCTCGTTTAACTTTTATGCATCTTGTATTTTTTTAAATCGTTTTGAATAGTTTCTAGAGTCTGTAAAATCTAGATGGTTTTCTAGTTTGTCTTTAAAACTAGGGAGACGAATTATTGGATTTGTAATTCGGGGAAATCTGGTTTCGGGGATAGAAACCAGTGCAGGGTTTTGAGCGTAGGGTTAAGAACAGTTGGAAGCGAGTGTCTCTAGTTTACAGGGGATTGTAAGCATATAGATTGTTTTAACTCCTAGTAGAACCCTTGGGGAATGCAACAATAGGCAGGGTTTTGCCGAAGCTGGGAATATCTGTGTGTTATTTATTTTCTGCATTTATTCTGATTATTATTTGTGTTGTTATTATTTAATTACTCAGTAAAAATCTGCAATAAACCCTATTCACCCCCAGGGTTAATTTAGATCCTACACTTTATTAAGGTTATCACTGGGATTATGATTTTCCATTTCTGTACTCTGATGGTTTTTAGCCAAGACAATTATTTTGTTTCGTTGTACTTGGTTTCAGTACTTGGAAGTGATCCACCATTTAACCAATTTTGCAATGCCATTTCACATCCTTGAAATTTCGCATCATATCCCTAAGGCGTGTGAGGCAAAATGTCAGATCTGCCTGATGCGCTTAGTGCATTTTGGTGATAAAATCAAATAAGGGATTTCGCATCCCCGGTCATGCCATGTTTTGCATCCTAGTGTACCTAGCTGGTTTCGAGTTACCAGATCCATACCAGAGAATTTTACATCCCTGCCTTGCCAAATGCCAAGCTCCGAATCCCCATTCAAAACCAAATAAATAAGGTGATCAAACTGTGTTAATTAACCTAGTTTGAGTTCTAAACCGGGTAAATAGCCAACTGGCTGATCCAAGACTCGTGAGTTTGCGCAACCACTATTTCTTTATCATGCCATGTCGATCAGCAGTTTTTGAGAGATCGAAACTAGAATTAGCCAATACCAAAATATTTTTCCTCGACGAGTTTTGCTACATGATTGGATCGAGGTGCTTAAGGATTCTGAGCTGATCGGATCGAGTCGATCTTTTTACCGTGCTAGATTTTCAAAGTTTTTAACGACTTTTCTAATCTGATAATGACGATATGGGAATCAACAACATTTCAACCTTTTTCGAACACTTCACGACTTCAACCAAATTGCTTTATGTTTTCTGACAAACGTTATAAAAAATCGAGGGCGTCGCTAATTATAAGCTTGACTTGTGACTGCATTGCCAAAAAGCATGTCAACACCTATGTTTTCACCACTTTTTGCATTTCCATGTCAACAATAAGTTTCTATTTAAATAATGCTTTGAAAGGGAATGAGAAATGAATGGGACATGGAAACATAGTTTATGGTTTAAGTCTATGGCTGTTTATGGATGTTGTACTGTTTTGATAGTGTTCAGATTTTTCTATAATTGAATATAGAGGAGTTGATCCTTAGCCAATATATATCTATGGTTATAACTAAAGAATAAAAAAAAGATTGTTATAATTCTGATTTAGAGTTGCTGAATAAATCAAATTCCAATAGTGATATTGACATATATAGGAAAAAGAAATGTCGAAACAACACAACATTGAAGAAATATTGAAAGATTTCAGAAGTTTCTAGAGAGAAATTATGTGTGGAAAAGTACTGAATTGTATAATGCTTTTTTCATACTATTACAGATGTATAGTACATGACTATATATACAAAGTGATTTTACGTTTTGCAATAGGATTTAACAATAGTAATGACCCAAGACTAGAACAGAAGAAATAAAGAAAACAACGGTTCGAAACTGCTCATTATTCCTTTTACCCCCTCTTAATTCAATAGTCTGAAAAAAGTATGGTTTCTGCCATTACTAATCTTCCATGCCGATCTAGGAAATGAGTCAATACGAATTTTAAATTCCTTATGCACACTGATGAGATCAGAGCGAAGACATGGCAAAGTGCAACACCCTAAAAATTTAATAGACAATAACTATAAATTAAGATGATAATTTGGGTATAACTTAATTAATTATTCAGAACTAAGTGAAACCGGCATTACCATTGCATTTGTCTCAGAATTTTGGTTCAGGTAAACCCCAAGCTTATGTAAAACTAATAATGAATGAAGAAGTTATGAACCTTAGAAATTTGTATTCATATAAGAACTTATATGTAAAAATAACATAAAATAAAATTTTGAAAATCAAATGAATGAAGTGGGGAAACGAGCGAGAAATAGGCATGTTGGGGGTCGACCCACGCTCAGCCCGAGCTGACCCATAGGTCTACCCTAGGGTCGCCCTAGGGGTCAACCCACAACAGATCTAGGAGGATTCGACCGTCGAATCTGGACTATTTTTTACGTTAATCGTTGTTGACTCAGCATTATGTGTACGGTTTGGATTTAAAACCTAGAATCTAAAGGCTGAGGTTTACTCTGTGAATCTATAAATAAGTGGCTTCTCTAATTTCCAATTCACACAAATTCTTCACATCTTCTTCTACCTCTATTGAAAAATATAAACATATAGTGGGGGAATGCTGCTAAGGATTGGATCAAACAGAAACAACATCAGGACTTGCATACATACAACTTGGATTGGACTTTCTTCTGCAACGTAGTTATTTATTTTCTTCTTCACCAAGACCTACTATGAGTTCTATGTAATTTTAGATTTGATTATTTAAAAAGGTTTTGGACAATAAATAAGATTGGATCTAATATAAACAATGCATAAATAATCCGTGTATATATATATATGCATATATTCTTATACATGTTTTTCTATTCAAATCTACAAGTTATATTATGAACTTTAATCTTCCTTATCCTATTATGCCTTTCATTCATTTACAGTCTTTCTATTATGTTTTTTTGCTCAATCTGAGATCTTCTTCTCCCATTTTCCTTTTTATTTTATAGAGAACCTGAGCTACTCAAACCTGGGCTATTACGTTAATCACGTATAAATGACATAGATTGGAATAATTAGATAATGACACATAGATGGGGAAAATTGGGCATATTATGTACTAGAACCCTTGATTGTAAAATTAGGATAATTACATGTTAACCTATTAGATTTAGATAATTATATGTTAATCTATTTGGGATAATTACATATTATTCTTTTAAAGTTGGGTTAATTACACGTTAGGAAGAACATGCGACATGATAATCAGTTAAATTGGTCTTAACTTTATATTATTTATGACATGTAAGAATAGAATAGTACCGGATGTGAAAACTAAATAAATTACTATAAGTCTAGTTGTACATCTGGGCAGGTGCTTGTTGGGGAAAGGGTTGTACACTAATAACATTTAGATAAATGTAATTTTACAACCGGGTTTATTATTGAACTTAAACCTACTAATTTACACTTATTAAATGATAAGATAAAATGATCCCAAGTCTATTTGTTGTATCAGGTTGTCAGGACTCTTAAATCCTAGGCACACGGGGACACAAGTCTAGGGGTTGGCTTGTGTCAAGTTGTGTGGAACCCATATCAGTCAGTATCCTTATTGGTATCTCGGTTGGGACCCGGCACAAGGTTGGGTTGGGGCACGCTTTAGTGAACTTGATTATAAAAGGTTCAAGTTTTAGGGGGTGTACAGGGCGTGTTCCGACAGAGTCATGAGCGTGCATGAGTCCGACTACAGGAAACTAAGCCTCAAGTAACACCTACGGATATGTCTATGTTATATAAGTGGCTGGGTTAGGGACCGATACACCCTCCTGTCGAGGCTTACACATAATATTTGGGTAACAGGGAGACGATCGCATGGGTAGCAATTAGGATAACACCTAATCATGTTAATACTAGTAAAATTAGTTCAGTTAGCTTGATTCTTTGGATATGAATGAGAAGTTTAGTCTACTTTATCTTGTTTCGACATCTCGTTTATCTCGTACGTATATACATGTTTTATTGTACTTTCTCTTCCAGTATTATTGATCTGTCTTGACAACTTTTCATATACATATTCCAGAAATTACTAGAACTCGCCAGACTTTATGTCTAACCCTTTTTATTTCCCTTATCTCCCTTCCTTCCTCCTCCCCCTAAGGTTCTTTGAGTGGGAGTCGTCAATAGTTGAGATCGTGATTCTGGTTGGACTTGGATAGCTCTCCCTTTTCAAGTATTTTCTTCAGTTTATTCATGCTTATTGTGATGACACTTGAGGGATATTGTTACGGTTTTTTTGTACTTCGATTATGAGACAAATTGCTTTTGAGTATTTGAGAAAAACATGATACTGTAACTTGAAATGTTGTTTTTCTTGATTAAATAAAAGTTCAAAGTTTTTCTGCTACATTTTTTATATCTATCTTGTATATTTTGTTACTCTTTACCTATTGTTCATCACGAAACTTAATGCATTCTCATTAGAGTAACATTAACGGTCGTGGGATGTCACATTTGGTACCAGAGCCTAAGGTTACAAGACCAGAGAAATGTTTTTGAAAATTGTTTTCAAAATAAAGGATTTTCAAATAAAAAGTGATTTTTGAAAAGAAAAAAGTCCCCTTATGTTATTTACAATATTCCTTCAATTCTCTTTCTGAATTCTTGTTTCGTCCTTTTTTAGCATGTCTGGGGCTCCTAACTTTTCTGAGAGCATTCCCATACCCACATGGCTTCGTAGGTATATAGAGGCTATGATGTCTGTCGATGTACAAGAAAATGTCCCTCCTCCGGCTGCTGCCGCGGTAGCGCCTCATGCTCCAACTCCTGTAATCAAATTTTCTAAGCTTTGCAAAGTCTTTAGCGTAGTGGGAGTAAAACCTTTTCGTGGTACCGAAAGTTTTGTAGAAGTGCGAAATTGGTTAAGAGGAACATAGCATGTGTTTAACTTGTTAGAACTTGATGATAGGAGGAGTGTCCAATTAACAGCTTTCCAACTTAAAAGCGTCCTATTGGACTAGAGCTAGTAAATACTCCTCATAAAAAGGCCTTGAGGTTTGCTAAGGGATTAAACCAACCGCTCCAAGAATTAGCACTAACGCATGGACCAATGGGAGTGACCTTTGGAAAACTAAGAGACATAGCCTTAATGCACGATGGGGGCAAAGAAGGAAACAAATAAGGAAGAAAAGAAAGGGGAAGAGAAGCCCAAGGGAGAGAAAAAGAAATGTTGGTATAATAGGAACAAGAAAGGGGGAAAGCCCAAAAAAGCTCAGATCATGGCAAATCTGAAATGTCGTGGTTGTGGTGCTTTAGGACACTTTGTAAAAGATGGCAGAAAAACAAAGAATGCTTGCTTTCATTACGGCCAAGTTGGACATTTCAAAGGCAATACCCTTAGAGACAACAACAGAAGGCTGGAACATCTAGAGGGCAGGTTAACCTTTAGAGGCTGGAGGACCAGACTGGGGTAGGAAAGTCACAGTTGAAGGCTTGATTCCTCTTTTATACTATCCTATTAAATCTCTTTTTGGTTCTGGTGCTTCTCTCTCATTCATATCCTACTAAATAGTAGAAAATCTTCGCCTAAGTACTAGTATTGTTTCTGATCTCGTTATAGTCTCAAACTCCATAGAAGGGACAACTCATTTATCCATGATATGTAGAGGTTTGAGGATTTTAGTTCTAGGTGTCGAATTTGAATGTGACACATATGTTCTTGGTTTCATGGGCTATGGATTAATTCTAGGAATGGATTGGCTATGCATGTATGGTTCCATCCTTGATTGTGAAAAGAAAGTAATTAGACCTCTTACTTGTCATGGTAGAAATCTTGAAATTTCTTGTGACCCACAGGGGTCAGTAATGATTTGTTACCTAAAATCTCTTGATGCTTCCATTGATGATCTTCGATCGGTACCCGTAGTTGGAAAATTTCCAGACATGTTCGAAGAGGTTAAGGGGTTGCCTCTAAGATGGGAGATAGAGTTCCAGATATACTTAGTGGAAAATGTGATGCCAGTCGCATTGCCAGTGCGTCACATGTCTCCTAGGGAAAGGAGGGATATCATCAAACAAGTGGGTGAGTTGTTGGAAAAGGGATTCATTAGGCGGAGAAATTTCAGTATGGAGAGCTCCAGTCGTCTTCGCAACTAAGGAAGATGGATCTCTCCATCTAAGTGTAGATTACTGAGAACTGAACAAACTCACCAGCAAGAATAGACACCCATTACCAAGAATTGATGACTTGTTTGACCAACTAGTAGGTGCTTTAATTTTCTCGCAATTAGATCTGGCCACGGGATTTCATCGGCTCAGAGTGGCGGGTGATAGTATTGAGAAGACAATTTTCAAAACTCTGGGTGGTTTCTTTGAGTGAATGATTATGCCTTTTGGGTAAACCAATGCACCTGCATACTTCGTGGACTTGATGATTCGAGTGTTTAGGGAGTATCTGAATAAGTTCATGGTGGTGTTCATTGATGACATTCTGATCTTCTCCAAGAGCGAAGAAGAACATGCCCAACACTAAGAGGAAGTCCTAGTACACTTAGGGAACACCAACTTAAAGCAAAATTTTCTAAGTGCCATTTCTAGAGGGAGGAAGTAGGTTCCTGGGGAAAGTGGTCTCCAAGGAAGGGATAGTTGTAGACACCGCTAAGGCAGTCGCCGTTCAAGATTGGAAGGCTCCGAAGAATGCAACGGAGGTAAGAAGTTTCCTTGGATTGGCAGGCAATTTGAGGGAGTTTATTAAATACTTTGCACGAGTCTCAGCTCTGCTTACCCGTATGAAAAAAAAGAACATGATTTTGCTTGGAGCATGGATGTTGAGGTTGCTTTCCAAAGATTGAAATGGGCACTGACAACATCCCCACTTCTGACTCTCCCCGACAAAAGCAAGATGTCCACAGTTTAGATAGATGCTTGCGGCACCGAATTAGGCACCGTACTAATGCCAGAGGGAAGGGTAGTATGCTTTGGAAGTAGGAAACTAAGGGTTCATGAGAAGAACTAATCCACCCATGACTTGGAGTTAGCAGCAATAGTGTTCGCACTTAAGTCTTGGCGACACTATCTACTTGGAGAAAAGTTTGATCTACATATTAATCATAAGTCTCTCAAATACTTGTTCTCACAAAAGGACCTCAATCTAAGACAACAAAGGTGGATGGATTTCCTAGCATCCTATGACTTTGAGGTAACTTATACCCCGGGCAAGGGTATTGTGGCGGCGGACACATTGAGTGGGTAGAGGATGACATTGAGTCCTTTATTCGTAGAAAGGCAGAGCTTGGAGTTCATCTCAACCTTTAATTTTAATCCATCTACGGATTTCACACATGGTTTGTTGGCATCGTTGGAGGTGCGAGCTACTCTATTAGAGAGAATTGGATCTATGCAACAAGAGGACCAGCAGGTGAAGCACATCTTGGATAGACTTGGTCAAGGAGAAACTTCTAGGAATTGCTAAGACGAGATGGAAGGCTGTGTGTCCCTAGAATTAGGGAATTGCTAAGGGTAGTGCTAGAAGAAGCTCATTACTCTCATATGGCTATTCATCCGAGTGGTGATAAGATGTATCGAGACATGAAGCGTATTTTCGTTAGACGGGTATGAAGAAAGATGTAGCAGAATTCGTGGCTTTATGTTTGACTTGTCTATAAATTAAGGTTGAACCAAAGGAACGCGGTGGATTACTTCAGTCCTCGGATGTCCCACAATGGAAATGGGAGAGAATCTCTATGGATTTCATTGATGTACTGTCCAGATCAAGGACAGGAAACACGAGCATATGGGTGATGGTGGATAGGCTTACAAAAAGCACTTATTTCATCCTAGTCAAGAGAAAGAGGAGGCAGCTTGGCTAGCTTAAGTTTACTTCAATGACATCGTCCGACTACATGGGGTACCTTCGAGTATAATAAGTATCCGTGACCTCATATTTACTAGTGAATTTTGGAGGAGCTTGCAAGAAGATCTAAGTACACAGTTCAGGCTTAGCACAACTTATCACCCTCATACTGATGGGCAAACTAAGAGGGTTAATAGAGTTCTTGATTATCTACTAAGACTGTTTATACTATACTTTGGAGGGACCAGGGAGGTGCATCTCCCATTGGTTGAGTTCGCATATAATAATAGTTATCAGTCGAGCATAGGTGTGGCACCCTTCGAAGCTCTATACGGATGATCTTGTAGATCAACGACTTATTGTTGGGAGTCTACTAACAGACTTATACTAGGGCCTGACATGATAAGAGAGACTTCAGAAAAGTTTGACCTCATTCTAAGAAGTATGAAAGCAACCCAAGATCGATAGAAATCTTACGCCGACAAAAGGAGAACTGACTTGGAATTTGAAATGGAGATATGGTCTTTATCAATGTGTCACCGCTAAGGAATGTAGTCCACTTTGGAATAGTAGGGAAGTTCGTACCAAGATTTGTAGGGCCATTTCCTGTAGTAGAGAGGATAGGTCAGATGGCATATACGGTCAAGCTACTGGATAGGCTAGCAGGCATGCACTATCTATTCCACATTTCCCATTTGAGTAAATATCTCCATAATACGACAGAGGTAGTAAAGCCGAGCATACTTGAAGGCGTAGAAGTTGAGAAGGAAGCATCAGTAAGTAGAATTCCTACTCATATCCTTCGATTAGAAACGAAGAAGCTATGTAACAAGGAGATCGAATTATTGAAAGTGCAATGAGGAGAAGACCGCGAAGATGCAATGTGGGAACCCGAAGATAGGATTCATGCTTCTTACCCTTTTCTTTTTGATAGAATGTTCTTGACATCTTTTTCAGAGCTCTTTACTTTGCATTTTTTCTATCATTCAAGTTTAGTATCCTATCGTTCGAACCTTTCGACCCTTAGGTAGAATCCAATGGTTGGAAACATGTGTTTGACACAGGTTATGGTTGACAGTTGAAAATGGACGCGAGTGTTTGCTAGTGCTTACTCCTGGATGCATACACACACACTAGGCACTAGGTCGGATCAATCACTTACATATTGCGTATGGATATTTGTGCGTTTAAATTTTCTATGGATGGAAATAGATGGATCGTCATATGGATGTTTCATCTAGATGAACGGATAAGCACACATATAGAAGTTACATGCATTATTAGGATTATTTACATACATATTAGATACATGGCAAAAACATATATTGCATTAAGGAGGTCAACTGAACCAGTCGACCGCCTGATTATTGGATTAGTGTAAGAACATATACACACTTTTGAAAATGATCATACAAGCATTATAAGTTTTTTAGGGACAATGGATGCCCGTGGATGATGGACGAGTGTGGTTGTTAAGATTATAACATTCTGCTTAACTTAGAGACTTCAATGACGAAATCATTAAAGTAGAGGGGATGTAGCACCCCAAAAATTTAATACACAATAACTATACGTTAAGAATATAATTTTGGTGTAAATAAATTAAACATTCATAATTAAATGAAACTGGCATTACCGTTGCGTTCGTCTTAGAATTCTGGTTCAGATAGACTCTAAGCTTGCGTAAAATGGATAATTTATGAAACTTAGATGTTTGTATAAATACGAGGAGCTTATATGTAAATATACCATAAAATAAAATCCAAAAAAATCAAAAGAACAAAGCAGGGAAAACGAGCAAGAAACAGGCTTGTCGGGGGCCAACCCACGCTCAGCCCTGGTCGACCCAAGGGGGACTTGGTTGACCCAGGGGTCAACCCACAACAGCTCTGGGTGGATTCATCCATCGAACATGGACTGTTATAGCTTTATTCATTGCTGACTCAGCAATATGTGTATGGTTTGGATTTAAAACCTAGAATCTAAAGGCTGAGTTTGACTCTGTGAATCTATAAATAGTTGACTTCTCCAAATTCCAATTCACACCAATTCTTCACATCTTCTTCAAATTTAATGAAATTATTCTGAAAAATATAAAAGCATAATGGGGGAATGCTGCCAAGGATTGGATCAAATAGAGACAACATCGGGACTTGCATACATACAACTTGGATTGGACTTTCTTTTACGGCATAGTTATTTATTGTCTTCTTCACCAAGACTCACTTTGAGTTCTATGTGATTTCTAGATTTGATTATTTATAAAGATTTGGGACAGTAAATAAGATTACACCAGATATAAACAGTGCCTAAAATCATCCCAACATATGTTTATACATGTTTTCCTATTCAGATCTACAAGTTGTATTATGAACTTTAATCTTCCTTGTCCCTATTATGCCTTTCATTATTTACAGACTTTTGATTATGCCTATTTTCTCAGTCTAAGAGCTATTTCTCCCTTTTTCCTTTTTAATTTGTGTAGAACCTAGGGTACTCAAGCCTAGGCTATTATGTTAATGTCATATAAAGGATATAAATTTGAATAATTAGATAATGACACATAGATCGGGAAAATTGAACATATTATGTACTAGAACCCTTGACTGTAAGAATTAGGATAATTACATGTTAACCTATTAGATTTGGGTAATTATATGTTAATAAATTTGGGAAAATTACATGTTAGGAAGAACATGCGACATGATAATCAATTAAATTGGATTGAATGTGATATTAAGTATGACATGTAAGAATAGAATATTACCAGAAGTGAAAACTAAGTAAATTACTACAAGTCTAGTTGTATATCTGGGCTGGTGCTTGTTGGGGGAAAGGGTTGTACACTAATAACATTTAGATAAATGTAATTTTACAACCGGGCATATTATTTAACTTAAACGTGCTAAGTTACACCTGTTAAGTGAAAGCTAAATAGGTTCCAAGTCAAGCTGTTGTGTCAGGTTGTCGAGACTCTTAAATCCTAGGTACACAGGGACACAAGTCTAGGGGTTGGCTTGTGTCAAGTTGTGTGGAGCCCATATCAGTTAGTATCCATGTTGGTATCTCGGAGGGGACCCCACACTAGGTAGGGTTTGAAGCACGCTTTACGGAACTTGATTATAAGAAGTTCAAGGTTTAAGGTGTGTACAGGCCGCATTCCGACGGAGTCATGAGCGTGCATGAGTCAGACTATAAAAACTAAGCCTCAAGTAACACCTACAGATATGGTTGTGTTCTACAAGTTGCTGGGTTAGGGACCGATACACCTTACTGCCAAGGCAAACATAGAATATTCGGGTAATAGCGAGTCGATTGCATGGGTAGTAATTAGCGTAACACCTAATCATGTTAATAAAAGTAAAGTTGGCGTAGTTAGCTTGATTCTTGGAATATGAATAAGACGTTTAATCTACCTTTATCTTGATTCGACATCTCATTTACCTCGTATGTATGTACATATTTTACTGTACTTTCCCTTTCAATATTATTGATCAATCTTAAAAACTTTTCATATACATATGCCAGAAATTACTAAAACTCGCCACACTTTTTGTCTGACCCTTTTTTTCCTCCTCTCTCTTCCTTCCCCCTTAGGTTCTCAGACTAGAAGTGGTCAATAGTTGAGATCATGATTCTGCTTCGACTTGGATAACTTTCCCTTTTCAAGCATTTTCTTCAGCTTACTCATGCTTATTGTAATGACACTTAAGGGAAATTATTAAGGTTTTTTTGTACTGATTACGAGATAGACTGCGTTTGAGTATTTAATAATAACATGATGCTGTAACTTTAAATGTTGTTTTCCTTGATTAAATAAAAGTTTTAAGTTTTTCTATTGCATTTTTTAATATCTTTCTTGTACATTTAGTTACTGTTTACCTATTTCGCTTCACGAAACTTAATGCATTCTCATTAGAGTGACATTAACGGACGTGGGTTGTAACACAAAGCGAAGGCGAAGTAGCATAAGTTATGAAGGAAAAGAAGAGAGCACAACATCAGTTTGAGATCATCAAGTAGTTCCTTTATGGTGATGCAAAGTAAAGTTTCTCCCTTTGGCTTGTTTCCATGTTAATGACAAATCAATTTAAGTTCAGTTCTAAGTCTTTTAAAAATAAATTCTAATTGTGCTTTTTGTTAGAATGTCAGCTTTTTGTTAGTTAGTAGGCACACGGCAAAGTTGTTATTCACCTTTGATTATCTGTTCATGAAAAAAATACAAGTCTGTCTCTATGTGTTTTATTTGTGAGTGTAAGATAGGGTTTGTTGATATGTATACTGTACTTTGATAGTCACACCATATTGTCTCCTTGTTGCATGGATTGATCTTCAATTCTTTCAATGTTGATTACAACCACATTATTTCAGCGGTAACACTTGTAAAACTTCGATATTCGACTTCATTACTTGATCTAAATAAAGTAGACTATTTTTTGAACTCCATGATAATATATTACCTCCAAGATAAATACCGTAAGATGTCATTGGATTTTTGCCATGAGGGTCACTAGCCTAATCTGCATCACAACGACCAACAATGTTGAGTTACTTGTCTTTCTTCATTAACATTCCATAATTAATGATTCCTTTGAGATATCTTAGAACTCATTTTATTGCTTTCCAGTGTGTATCCAAAGGTTCCTGCATAAATTGAGATAATTTATTAATAGAAAATTCTATATCAGGCCTCGTAATAGTAGCATACTGTAAAGAACCAATGATGCTTCTCTATTGTTTATAATTAGGTATAGATTCTCCCTAATTTTTGAATAGCTTTCCTTGCTAATCATGGGTGTAGGTTGGGGTTTGGCATCAATCATCTTGGTCTTAGTAAGTGGTTCATTGACGTATTGTTTCGACTTAGTACAATTTCAATATCATATTTTTTTACTTCTTCTATACCAATAAATTAGTTTAATTGACCCATTTCTTTAACTGAAAAGTCTTTTTCAAATATTGGATCAGTTCCTCGGTTTGACACTCATCATTTCCTGTAATAATCAAATCATCAATGTAAATTAGCACATATCTAAGGATGAGTTGTAATTTTAGTAAAGAGGGAGTTTTCAGATTTGGTAAACTAAAAACCCATGTTAACTAAAGTGGGTTTCAGTTTATCAAACCACAAGCTAGTGGCTTGTTTCAACACATACATAACTTTATTGAGTTTACAAACAAGTTTTGGGTTTTGTTCATTACCTTGAGGTTGACTCATATAAATTTCTTCTTGTAGAATCCCATTTAAAACGGCATTATTGACATCTATTTGCTTTTTATGCCAACTTTGTATAATGTAATTATAAGAACAAGTCTAATAGCAGCCGGTTTAACCACTGAAGAGAAAGTTTTATTGGAATCAAAACTATATACTTGAGTAAACCCTTTAGCTACCAACTTGGACCTGTGTTTTTTGATTATACCATCATGATTTTTTTTAAACCTATAAGTCCATTTACAATTAACAATGTTATTTTTACCTTGTGGAGAGACTGATTGCTATGTTTTATTTTATATAAAAGAGTTGCATTCTTTATCTATTGTTATCTTCCATTTGTTGTCTGTGACACCTTGGTTGAAGCTTTCTTTCTCATTTGAAATAGGAATTGTTGTGAAAAAAATTGGTTTAAAGATTCCACTTTTTTCTCTTATAACCATAGGATAACCAGTGTTCCTCATTGTGGTATGTTCAGTGTTATTCTCTGATGTGGTTTGTTTTGTTTCTGACCTTTCACTTTTACTTTGCTGATAGTGACTTATTGTTGATGTCGTAGGGAGTTGACATGAGTGACTGGAGGTTTGTGAATCGAGACATGGCTCGGTAGGCACGGTGAGTTGTGATTCGATAGCATCTTCGGACACTTAAACTTCCATATTTTTGGTTACTTCGGAGTAAATTGTTGAGTTTGGAATAGACTTCTTTGTATGTAGAATTTTGCCTGTTGTTTTGATATCTGATTTGCTAAAAGGGAATTCATGTTCACTGAATACAACATGCCTGCTGATTATAATTATACCACTTTCATTTAAACATTTATACCCTTTTTGATTCAAAACATAACAAATAAAGGTGCATGTTTTGGATCTAAAGCTGAGTTTATTTTTATTGTATGGCCTAAGACAAGGAAAACACAAGCACCCAAATGTTTTTAGTGAATTGTAGTGTGGTTTTATGCAAAGGAAAAAAAATCAGCAAAGCTAACCAGTTTTTATAGTGATCTGTAACACTTATTATTATAAAAAATAATAATTACAAAAAGTACAGGAGCTTGTAGATTGCCAGACAATTATTTTGGTTTTTAAAGTGGACTGTCCACTTCTTGTGGTTTTTATAGTGGTTTGTCCACTTCACCCATACTAGATTACAGCACAGAAGCTAGTTATACATACTAGACTACTCTATTTTCTTGCTGAGGTGGTCAAAGGTTGCAATCCCACCCACCCAACAAAATGATAAACATGCAAAGATAACATGTGCATCTCACTGTATAACATTGAGAAAAGAACCATACCACATTGAACATTGCATAGGTACACCAAGGCAGGCTCCATTAGCTAACCAAAATTTTGACAAATCTCTGAGTAGACGAATATCTAGGTCACTTCAAAACAAGGTAGCCACCGTAGTAGAAGGCTATCTTCGTGGCACTCATTTCCATAACAGTGGCAAAGTCATCCATCACCAACAATAAAAAATATGACAAAACATAGCTAATGGGAAACACAAATAACGAACACCACAACACAGCAAAAAGGACTCCAGCACCCAAAAAACTATAAGAGAAACACCATACGAATCTTAGACCAAATAGTCAAACCATAGTAGGACACTTCCAAGTAAGACAGACAAAAATAACTGCAGGTCACAAATCCTGCAATGAAAATTCGTTCTATTCCTAGATCCATACTCAAAGAGTAGTCCTAGGAACGTCTTTTAGGTGTAACTTATAGCAGTATTAACCATCGTAGGTTGGAAGATAGAGCAAAGGCCCAAGAGCATCTTCACGGCTTTGAGTAGGTAGAGGAGCAAGGTATTGGGAAACAATAAAAAAGGTTGAAAGTGGCACATAAGGTAGAGATGGACAATCGATCCAAAAGAGATACAGATCTGAAATGTAGCAACTGGAGGCAAACGAAAGTCAAGCTAAACCAATTGACCCGATTTGGGGCTCAAAAGAAACTATTGTAGGCAAGGACATGACGTTCAGATCTAGAAATGAGAATAGAGGACCGATTGGATTCACGCTTGGTTTAAAGGACATGGGAGAAAGCCAGTAGGATAGAAAGAAAGAGGGTAGAAAGAGAAGGATGGAGGAAATTATGAGGGAGGGAAGGGAAAGAAACATAGTGGAAGAAAAGGGGTTTTCCTAGTCCCTATGGCCGCGAAAACTCAAGTAGTTCTACCTGATTTCATGATTTTATGTAAGGATTTTTTTCAAGAGGACTTAATCAATTAAACACTTTTGTCGATAGTCTACTTATTAAATAGACTGCTACGTTAAATGAATAAGGCCAAAATTTTAGTGACATAGAAGCATGTGCAAGTAATAATAAACCAATTTCAACTATATGCCTGTTTTTACTTTCCAGAAGACCATTCTACTCATATGTGTAAGGACAAGTGATTATGTGATTTATCCATTTTTTGCTAAAGAAACTGTTTAAACTTTGGTACTCACTACCACCATTAGTTTGTATTACCTTAATTTGACAATTTATTTGGTTTTTTGAAATAGTTATGAAATTTATAACAACATTGTAGGCATCAGACTTTAACTTTGGAAAATAAATTAAAGTGTAACTAGAATTTAAATCAACAAAAGATATGCAGTATTTGTACCCATAATCATCACTTATAAAGGCAGGTCCCCATAGGTCAAAAGCAACCAATTCGAGTGGCTTTTTGTACTTTGATTTTCAGTCTGAAAATGGAAGATTATAGTTTTTCCTAAATAACAACAAGTAAATATATATATATATATATATGGTAATGCACAATCATCAAAAGCAATTTTATTTAAAGAAAAAATTTTCTTTACAATATATTCATTATGATGACCCAATTTATTGTGCCAGTAATCAAATGAATTCTTGTGCCTACTATTTTCTGTAATTTCAGAAACATTGTAATATTTGCACCATTTTTGACATATTTTTACAATTGACTAAATTGAACTTATAGAGTCATTTATCAGCTTTACATAAAAATGAGCATTAATAATCAGTATATCTTTGGCTAAATAATTATTAGGATGAATTTCAAAGAATACATTATTATCACTGCCAAATTTTGATACAATAATTAAGTTTTTTCTAATCTTGGGTACCCTTAAAAGATTGTATAAAAATAGTTGTATTTTCCTTTTTATGTTTGCATTACCAATGTGAGTGATGTTGATGTAGTTACCATTTCCTAAGGTTATTAACTGATTACCATTGTACTCTTTGTTACCAAAATTAAAGTTCTCCAAATTATTAATAATGTGGGTTGTATCACCTAAGTCAGGGTACTAAGAATTATCTTGAATGTGCTATGTTTTAGCAATTTCATCTATTTGGAAGTTGTTAACATTCATTTATCCGTCTACATCACCTTGAGCTTGACTTAAATTTGCACCAGGTATAAAATTTCTCTGACTTCTTGAGCTTTGACTTGGTGTATAATTCTAATTAAACTAAAAGTAGCATTTAGCAGCATTGTTGTCTATTATTTCACAAATTTGGCACTTAGGTCTAGAATTATTTCTTCCTCTACCCCTTACTTTAATTAGAAGCCACCTCTTTGACTGTTTTGTTCAGTTCTTTAATAATTTATGCTCTTATTTCTGTAGCTTGTAGCATAATTGATAGATACCTCCGAATCTTGTAGGTTTTTGTGCACAATTATTGTTTCATGATCAAGCAGTGAACATAATGCATATTAGGGGTGGTCTTCTTTGAGAGTAGAATGGCAAAAACAGCCTAATACTCATCTTCAAGACCGTTTAAGATTGCTTATTTTCAGGTGCGTGATGACCTTCTACTTCAAGTAGATTATATAGCTTCTTAATTTTTCCCAAGCAATTTCTCATTGGATCATTGCCTTTTTAATGTTGTGAAGTTCCTCCGGTAATGCATTACTTTGGCAGTTAATTGGGTATAGAACATCCTTTCCACGGTATCCTAGGTTTCATTTGTTGATTCACTACCAATTACATGTGGTAATAAAGTAGCACTAATTGAGGATGATAGCCAAGAATTTATTAGCCTATCTTGTGCGAAATACTTGGTGTGTTCTTCATTGCTAACAATTCTGTTTTCTGCATCGGTGATGCACTTAGAAGGAATTTGCATGGCCCCATTGACAAAGCCTTCAAGGCCATAGCTTTGGATGGTAGTTTCAACCTACAATCTCCATAGAAGATAGTTGTCTTCTTCAAGATGAATGGTGAAGCTGGTTTTAAGGATTGATCACTGTTTCAATCAGTTTGTCGGCATTAGATGCGATATCAGGATGTGTTAATCATGAATTTCCATAAGTTGTTGAGATGTTATCATCAACCATGCTGGGTAGGAAGTAAAAGTTGCAAGATAAGGAGTGAAATGTTGTGTAGAATCAGAGATTTGGGAAACGGAAAAAAGAATAAACCCGATGATCTAGTCTGTCAACAATTTCGACAATGCCAAAAATAAATTAAAATCAAATGGCACAAATTATAGAGAGAACGAAAATGGAAAAGAGAGGAAAGAACACACAAATATAACATGGTTCGGCTTCGCCTACGTCCATGGATCCAGCAACCTTTATTTCTTTAATTCAAGAGGAGGTTACAAAATGAGAAGAAATACAAAAAACTCAATACAAATTCTCACCATATATATGCAAAAATAGGGATCTTATTGAGGAATAATACGGAGAGATATATTTTCTTGTAATGATCCAAAAGTGAGCAGATGGCTTCATATATACAGGAGGAAGAACGGAGAATTCTATAAGATAAGGATGAAGATGTTTTAGAATTTCCTTGATTTGATTCACTACAAATCTTACGCATTTATTTTGTTTCCACTTATATAAATTCTTAATTGATTCTCCAAATTAATTACCTTTTCCATATTAATTTGTTTCCTATATTTGGCTTGATTATGGAAACAATTAGTTCCTCTCTCACTTCACCAATTTTTGATTGATTCTTCAAATCAATTACCTTTTCCATATTAATTTGTTTTCCATATTTGACTTAATTATGGAAACAATTAATGTCTTCTCATTAATATATTTCAATCGTCCAAATTTAACACTCCACCTCAATTTGAATATATTCATCGATCGTCAAAAATGGTTGTTGGGTCAGCGCCCCATGGAGCTAAGTTGCTCGTACCACACCAATCAAGTTTGAGAAATGCTCAAAATTGTCTTTCGGAATCGACTTTGTTAGCATGTCAGCTGGATTTTCATTTGTGTGGATCTTTGTAACGACCAGTATTTTTGGTAGTCAAATAATTAATTTAATTTATTGTTTTAAATATTATAATTGGAACATTAATTGATTTTAATATTTAATTCGTTATTAAAAACAAAATTTAAATGTTATATATTTATATATAATATAAACCGAGCTCGAAATGGCGCGATAATTCGTAATATGGAGTTTTGAACTTCAATTGGATATACAGTATCCGATATAAGTTGGATTTCTGTGAAATAAGAAACATTGAAACCGTATTGATGATAATTTTCATACGAAAGAGAAAAATCTAGATTTCGTATTGTAAATTGCAAGTTGTGGCCAGATTAAATTTTAAAATAATCGCTATGGAAATCGTTATTTAAATATAGGCCTTTAAAATAGCCATTTTTCAAATGGTCTTTGTTTTCGACGAAACCATTTTCATTGGAATCGTATTGTTAAATTATTGCACAGTATTAAATGGCATGGCAAACCGATGTTGTATGTGGCCACGGTAGCCGTATATGCCCAGTTATTTTCTATAGCGCATAATTAATTTAATTTAATAAATGGATATTTGAGTCTAACTTGAGAAGACGATCGAATTAGTCCACGAAACCAGTTCCGTTGAGTTCGTATCGACGTTTAGAGCCAGGATTGGTATATAGTTTGTTATTTTTGAAGACCGGGTAATTTGGTGCCCAAAATGGCATCAGGTGCATATAAAAATTGCCTACCGGAAAAACAGTCTCGGAATACGATGAAACTGGTGTCGTTAGGTTCGTATTAAATAATTATTGTAGGATTTCAAAGTTTCAAGTTGATTAGATTTATTTAGTGATCATGGAAATTTTAAACGTGTGTTTTTCGCTGGTTTTATATAGGAATTTTTTTCAAATGGTGTCGGAATTCGACGAAACTTGTCCCACTGGGTCCGGAATATTTTTTTATACTAAGATTAGTTTTTTATCAGTAAACAGAAGTTAATTATGGATAGTTTTACGTGTTACTTTAGCATGAAGTTTCGTTAAATTTTATTAATATTAAATCCATCCCAACTACTATATATATGATACGTTAATTTGAGGAAACCCTATTTTGTGGTCAAATTGTTTTTTCGTGGTCAACAGTCTTATAGCGGCCACCAATGTAACCGACGGCCTGAAAGTTACCAAATCCTTCTTAAAATTATCCTCGATCCTCACCTCTAAAGGAAAAACTTCTAACTGCAATATTCCTCAGCTCCATGAACTCATTGATTTCAACGGCGGTGATCACCGCTGGATCGCCATAGCGACCAGAAACTGGCCTTGAAGGCGCAGCAATTTAAGGACATTTGCTAGAGATCCAAGGCGCCGGGATTAGCAGGGGTTCAGGTGAAAGTTGAGGGAGCTTGGCCGCTGTTCTTGGTGAGTCCCGATGAACTTACGGTGGTCGGGAATGACGGTCTGGTGGACGGAAAGGGGGAAGCGGCAGTTCGATCTTGCTGATGCAATATGGGTTCTTAGAGGACTAAACGAAAGTGAAGAAAATATCAAAGACAGCCGGCCCTGTTGTTTTCTAACGTAATTAGGTTTGCCAAACAGTGATTTAGTTTCATCAGATTAATGTTTAGGGATTAGTTTATTTAACTTATCAAAATGGTGACTTTGTACATGCTAGAATGGTGCCTGAAACCTAGAACGCAACGCAACCCTTGGAAGATTAATGAGAGTATCGGCCCTAATCTTTAACATCGAAAGTAATTTATTAAATTAGTTTAAGACTAAATT
The DNA here is from genome assembly GCA_030737875.1 of Allium sativum. Classification (NCBI taxonomy): domain Eukaryota; kingdom Viridiplantae; phylum Streptophyta; class Magnoliopsida; order Asparagales; family Amaryllidaceae; genus Allium; species Allium sativum. Next base: position 11,223 of record JASFAX010004115.1, on the reverse strand, counting down.
AACTAAGACAAATTTTATATAGTGTATAACGTAACTCATATTGATTATAAACCATATGTGGAGCAGGGTTCGAACAAGGAATGGAAGTCAGTGGAAACAGAGAACCTGGGCTATGTTTATACAAATGAATCGAAAAGTAAATCCGCCTAATTTATATCGAACCGAAATCAGCTTTTACAGAAATGAGTAGAGGATTATTCATCTATTTAAATTATGTAACTAAAACATAAATTTTTATTAACAGCGTGGACTGGGAGCTGGGTAACGGATGAAGCAGATGTCTTCGCAAAGAAAAGGGGTTTCAGAAAGAAATTAATGCAGTCTAATTATGATTAACCCATGTAATAAATTTTGATTAACTTATAATGTAGAAAATTAGTTATAACTTATTTATAAATTAATTATATACCTATTGTTGTAGGTATTGAAGCTGAACAAAAGTATGATGTCGGTTTTGGAATGGAGAACTTGCGCAGATTATTGGCCTAACTTTCATATTATCTAAAGTAATTAATATACAAATTAATAATTAAGAAATTATTATTATATAAATTAACCATGAACTTATATTTATAACTCATGTCTGCGTTATCAGAACTTTGCCAAACAAGAAGGATTGTGACCGAATCACTGAACTCTACATTCTAGAACCATTTTGAACAAGATGGGGGCAACCAGAAATTTACAGTTAAAATTAAACGACTGTTTAATTTAATTGTAACCAACAATGGAATCAGATCAAGGTGGGTTAAACTCACTCAGTTCTTCCCATTTATATTTTATATAAATTGGGTTTTTATTTTGTGTGCTCTGCTTGCTAATGGTTGACTGTTTGCTAGTTACATATTTAATTGTTCATTTAACTAATGAAATTAAACCGTTGTTTAATTTCAGTGAAATAACAAATCATTATTTAACTATTGGACCCAATAAGGGTAACTCACCTTGGTTGGTCACGTTTATAAGCTAAACGTGTTTAAATTGTTTGAATTTTTTGGATTGCTTGTGAATTGGTTGACGTTATACAGTCGTTATTTGCTTTTATAGAAATTATCAATTAAAAGGAATTGAATAATCTAATTTGAGATAACCAGTTTGATACAGGGGAAAACAAGTTGGAGGGATCCTACGGGATTCCTCAAATATATTAATTATTTTCATATTATCATATATGAACTGTTATGATTGGGTAATTGATTTTAGTAATGATCATTGACCGAAAAGTAATCCTGTGTTGTGTTTTAACCAATGGGTTATAATTGGTTGAGTAATCGGCAGTAAATAGCCTAAGAGTAAATTGTTTGGTTTATATTGATTTACCATTAGGCGAATTGAAAGAACTGAAGTTACAAAATTTATTTTATAACTGGAGATATATTTTGAAATGTATTATTTTGAATAAAGGTTATAAATGGGAAGTGAATAAATATTTTATTTATTTAAGACTTCGATTTATTATTAATTGAATTTATAAAATCATTTCTGATGTTAATCAGGTTATAAGCACGGGAATGAGGAATAAATCGAATGGTTATATTGGGATAATTGTTTTGTTAAGAAACAATTAAATGGAATTATTTAAATTAATTATATTATTAATTAATTTAAAGTGAGAATTAATTGGAATCGGTTAACGAGATAACCGTGTTTTAAGTTGATTAAATCGACCGTTTTTAATTGAGATCGATTTGTTATTAATTAATATTAATAAGGTTTTTAAAAGGGAATTCACAATTTATTTTAGTAAATAAAGGAATTAACTACCTTTATAGTAGTTAACGATTAAGATAAAGTATTACTCTAATTAATAGTAATTTGGTAAATTACTTTTTAATGGAAATTCATTTAAAGAATAATCGAAGTTGAAATGAAATCCGGTTGGATGGTGAAAGGAGTTTACAAACGGGTTTTATATTTAAAATCCGAACTTTTATAATGAGGTTATAAAGGGAATCCCAAGCAAATAAAATCGCTTGAAATCAATGTTACTTAGTTAATTGAATTAAGTCCAAGGAAATCAAGATAAAGGGTTTATAATAAACCAGGATTATATAAATGAGATTTGAAGTGTTAAAGCGTTAATTTTAAATTAATGCTACTGAAAAATGAGATTAAATAGAAAGAGCAAATTGGAAATAAGATTTCCAAAGCATGGAACGGTTAAATAGATTTGAAAGGAGATTGGTAAAAGTGAATTTGGGTGGAAAAAAAAGTGGGTCGTTGGGTTGTATAACCAATCCAATTTATAATGGAATTTGCGTTGAGTCTAGAATGGAATATTGGTTTGATTACGAATTATATTTATCTAAGGATAAGTATGTTGTTGATCAAGGTCTGAGAGGTAATTAAAATACCCCAACTTGAACAACATCAGGATTATCTGCAGATGATATTGGTTGGTAATCATAAAAGAGGTTAGTGCTAATTTATTATTTCCATTAGTGAAATAATAATGTAACGTTTGGGGGAAATTTGGAGAACATATAACGAGAGATCCGAAGTAAAGGAAATTAGTAAGAAGGGAAATTAGATAATAGGAATTCCAAAGTAAAAGAAAAACAAAAAGGGAATCTGTGATTTATAACGATACTCTTGAGTTAGAAAGGGAATGTAAAGTTTAGTTTTATTTTATATAAATAAATATTAATTATTATTTCAAGAATGAAATAAAAGATATTACATAACGTTGTTATTTCATAATAAGTTGAATGGATATCCCAAGTTTAAATAGTAAAGAATGATGTAACATATGTTTTGAAAGGAGAATTAAGTAGAAATGAAATACGGTTTAAGTTATTTTTCTAAGTAATATAATGAAATGGTTTTGGGAAGATTAGTATATAAGATTCAATTATCGTATTTTTAAATATTAAAAGAGTTAGAAGTTTTGATTAGGAATAATTGAACTAGTTGTTTTAAATTAAAAGGCCAAGTGATGCTGAATACTGAACCAGTGAACCCATTGGACTTTCATGATTGAATCACTATTTATTTTGAGAGTTAAATCACCAACTATCAAATTTGTCCAATACTATTGTTGGTACGGAAAGACCAGGATCGAATTTATATTCGAAAACCATTCCAACCAGCAAATGCATAAAAGAAGATTATTGAAGATGGAGCAATTGAAGACCGTTGATCTTCATGAGTGGAAGAACTACTTGTTGAATTTCTCTGGTTTAGCGGCCAGAGATATTTCGACAGTAATTCTGTCGTAATTGGAGTCTACGGATTGCAAGGACTACTCGCTACTAATATATAGGGTGATTCCTTGGATGTAGTAGGAGGGTGCCTTCAGTTCATCCTGTTCCTAGATGACTTGTATGGAAGGATGTTTGACAGAGTACTTCCAAAGGAATTACGTACGTTGATTTCTTCAAACGTACCATAGTTGATGGCGGAGAAAATGGTTTTTCTCTAGCCAAATAACTAGAGTATTTTTGTGGACGTCAGTTAGTGATATCTGGCGGATCTGACGACGTGGCTTTCAAAGCGAATGGTGACCAGATGTTGCAAAAGTAAATTCAAACCTCAAGCCTCATTAACCGAGAAATGACAAAAATCGGGTAGGCAGCATGACTATGTGGGTCGCTCCCATTAGGGTGTATAATCACCTACCTAAAGAAATTCCTTTTGCTTCTTTAATCTATTTTGATGCTGTCCCTTTTCGGGAAACGGTGGATTGAGCCCAACCGTTGGTGATATACATTCGATACACTCAAGCGAAATGAGTGGTCGGTCATGTGAGGACTGGGTTGCAAGACGTTCTTGTTGAACCCAGTGTATTCGCCTCTAGAGATACACTATCGGCAGGTGGTCGCATACCTTGTCATAGTCGGAACCCAATCTCCAATATGCGCCCACGGTGTTGATTGTATACTTTGTATGTGGAGTGTGAGAAGCAAGCGTTCCGCTAGATTGATATTTACTTGTATTTGGACACTATTATTATATCAGAAAAGATATTGATTTCAAAAATGGTTGGGGTTATCGTAAGGTAAAAACCATCCGTATTTATGTATGGATTTGGTCTTACAATTATCCTTAAAAAGATTTTAACTTTAAAATCAAGTTGTGTGTTACCTTAATACTGTGCGATTTTTTCTCACTCTGGTTTACCAGACTGACCCAGTGTTTTGTAAATGCTCAGGTTATCCCGGGGCGTACAGGTTCAGGTTATTGAATGTTGTGCAGAGACGAGCTGGAGGTGTTTAGACGTATGATATTATATAACTACCATTCCGCTGTGTGTTGTATATGAGGGCAGGTTATTATAACTGTCCGGTTGTGTGCTGTATTCTGATATTGTAAGTATTATTAAAAGCTCTCAGTAAACATTTATTTCTGTATTATATTTTGTTCTGCTGCAATATGAGACTCCGTGTTGTGTTGGTTCTTCTTCTTCTTCTTCTTCTATTCTACTATTTCTTTCTTTCTTATCTCTCCCTCTAATTTCTTTATAATAATGTTCAAGTGTTTTCGGTGTTTGGAAGGTCGGCATGAGTTACGGTAAAGGTATTTATGTCGATTTTCGGGGCCGAAAATCCTTGGGTCATTACAGTGGTATCAGAGCTATTGGTTTAGTAATAACCTTGGCTCTATGGTGTAACTCGATAGAGATTGGGTTAGTAAGACCCTAGATTGAGATTGAGTGTATATATATATGAGAGCATAATTGTAAATTTTATATACAAATGTTCTGTATTGTGTTTGTTAATCTATTCAAGTGTTGAGAAGCGTTGAACTATCAATGGATACGGTATTGTTTTGAAAAGAGGGTAAATGAAATAATTTTACCCAAATTATATTTTTGGTATAGAAAAGAAATGGTTTTATCAAATTATTGAGGTATTAGTGTGTTTGATTGATTTGAATAGAATTCAAATTGGATTGACAATTTAAATTGAGACTTAGCTTAGTTAAGTGTAATTAAATTCAGAATGATATCAAAATTAAATAAACTAGGTTTTGAAATTGGATAAATGAATTGGGAATTTGAATTAATAATAATTAACTAGAAATCAATCGAATGCTAATCGATTGATGTTCAAACATGTGAAACCAAAATAAAATATTAATATTGAATGTAAATTCAGTTGATTTGGTTGATCTGGTTGTGAATTGATTGTTGATTGTGAATTGTTCGGTACTGGATGGTAGTTTGTTTGAATGGTATTATCAACAATTTAAGGGAGCTAAATGAATTATAAACAAAAGAATAATTTCCAGTAAAATTAAACTGGAAAAAAATGCATATAAATGGGAATTTATGGTTTAACCCGGTAACTGATAAAGAATTGATGCTATCGGTTTGATCTTGGAATTGGAATAGTTATACTTGTTGATTACTGGAATATTATTTCAAAATTTCACATATTTACTACTGATAAGTGAATTGAGTTAAGTACAGGTGCCCGAGGGATAGGCAGACTGATATTGGTTGAGTAAATCGCATATACATTAAGCAACTATGCTCAATAACGCTCGTAAAGGTACGCCTACGCGAAAATATAAAATTTTGGGTTTTGGTTTTTGATTTCCGACCGTGTTGGTCGAGGTATATATATTACTTGTTCCTGCGATATCGCAGATGTCACTCCATATAGGGGAGACTCTGCCGAATTTTTTCGGGAATTCAAAGCGTTAGAAAATTTTCGATATTTTTGAAAATATTTATCTATGATATTGAATTGGTTTTCGATTTAAAATAAATTAGTGAGACGACCCGAACTTCCTCGTGAAGGAAGGCCCGGATTGAATTGAGAACACGCCACATCGGAACGCAAACAGAAGAACATTTCATTGCTTATTACAACAACTCATCATAATACAAGAATATACAGAGTGTGAATAAATATTACACATTCGATAAATATCATAGATTTACCAATTACAATGCAGCGAAAAAATAATACAAAACACAACTGAAAGAGATATATGGATACAGAGCTTTCCGGATATCATTTCAGCTGTAAACCAGGTTCTTGTGAATATAAATCTGCAAAACCAAAACTATTAGTTGCCCATGTCAAAATAAGGGCACCCAGAGTTTAGGTTAAAACAATAAAATCCAGGTCAGTCATGTGACTGGTGTGAGAACTAAAACAGTTATTTAAAACTTTACTTTGACGTTAGGTAACTCAAGGGATCACGCCGTATAACACGGAACAGGTTTCCTCCCAAGAATACCAGTGCATAAAACAACATCACAATGCTAAATAAAGAACAATGAAGCTATTATAAGACCCAGGTCCCATCACATAATGCAACACAAGCCAGAGGATAGGGTTTTACCTTATAATAGCCAAAGCATGCTTGATACGCTAAATTTCATGTTCTATTATTACTATAAGTGTATAGTGTCAAAACAATTTCAATCATAAATATCAATCATAGACGGCATAAGCACCCCATACCACTATGTCACCATATATAGGTTTACAACTAAAACCGCAAAGTCATGTATTGGAAGTTGGATTTCCATCTGTGAACCAAGGTAAAAGATAGTCCTTACCGATTCGAGATTGTCTAGCGCAAGCCTCAGGATCAGAGCTCGAGCGACCCTTAGATCGTCAGGGCCTGTCCACTGATGTGGATTAAAATGCCTGAACACTGCGTTTCCCCACCCTTTGGGGCGTAAACAAGTCCAACGACTCCATCGGCTCCACACAGTCACCGATGTATCTGAGGCACCTCGCAACCCAACAACCACATAAGTCAAACTCGTCAGGCCATGTCAAACCACTGACGCCACTTCTAACTAGAAAGAAACGCATGTCCTCCCTGATGTCCTCTTCCGTTTCTGGTTCACAACCGGGGTGTGAGGCTCGCGAATCAACGCTACACAAAGTTGTGCCACACAGGGTGTGAGGCTCGCGAATCAACGCTACACAAAGTTGTGCCACACAGGCTTTGCTTTGATCATCAACCACAAGACTCTGCTTTTCAACAGAAGTCTTGATCATTTGCATCTTAGCATGCCACACAATGCAGACCACTCCATGCAACCGATATCCATCAATCACACAGAATGATATCCAATGTCAGACACAGTCCATTTACAAGTCCGTTCTGGGACTGAAAGAAACCGGAGGCACCTTGTACCTCGCATATCCATCGATCTCCAAGTACGTCTGGACGATCATCAACTGATTCCGTCCTCTTGGGTGTACAGCCCAATCAAGATCATCAGTAGTCACCCAAACGATCTCCGGTCTTCGACCACCGTCTTCATCCTCGACACATTGTCGAATCAGTTATTCAGAATGGGATAAACCCAGTCTTTCTGAATAACTCGCGTACATAAAAAACAAGTGTTACACAAACACAAAATACGCCTCATTCCAATTCATCAGTCACTAACCATAAATTAGTAAGAGAACAATTCCCCAAATATTAACCCCGAAGGCCGAAACCAACATCAGATCAACACCCAGGAAACCATTCATCTTAACTAATCTTCAGCTAGTTGCTAAATTTCGCATTCTTAGGGAGAGGTTCCCATTAATTTTATCAAAGATAAATTCCTTAAATTTATTCTTTAATCTTCTTTTGAATATCAATTCAAACCAAATTATGGTTTATCCTAGCTAGTCGGGATTAACGAATCTTACCGAAGTAATCATTTGTTTTAATTTCCCAATCCCAACCTATTCATCCCATGAAGTAAAACTGGTAATACTTCATATCTAACACCACGCTGTTATCGGCAAATTCAATTACCATTTCACGTTCAAATCTAGTTAAAGATTTAACTATCGCTTGGAGCAAAACTGGTGATACTCCATTCCCGATCATTTCAATCTAATTAAACCTTCATTAAAACTCCACTTGGTTTTAATCTTCCCAAAAATCAATATTAATTATTGTTTAACTTGGGAAATCATATCCCGTCTTTAACTGGGTTAAAGAACCAACGTCATTTAAACACGGTTCATAATAAACCCAAAATCACATTCTATTCCATCAGCCTTTAACCGTAAATTTGCAAGTGAATAATTCCCTAAGTGTTAACCTTGAACGCCGAAACCAACATCAGATCAATACCCAGGAAACCATTCAACTTAACTAATCTCCAGTTAGTTTCTGATTTTCTTAACTCTGTTGGGTCTAAGAACGGTATTATTAAAGATACCATTCACGACAACCCAAATCGCATTCCATTAATTATCGGGTTAAAGAACAAGTGTTATTTAAAACACCGTTCACGATAAACCCAAAAATCAATTCAAATTCAATTCCAATTAAATACCATTTAATTGGTATACTTCATTAAATCTAAATAAAAAGATTTAATCTTTTCTCAACTGGGTTTAAGAACAGTGTTAATGAAGACACCATTCATGACAAACCCAAATCATATTTGATATTAAATACAAGGCTCTGAATAGAAAATATATCGGCTTATATTCAATATCAAATTCTACGACCAACAAATATCGTATTGGAAACAACAATATAAATATATCTTTCAAATTTCCATAACAATATCTGTATAATCACGAAATCCAACATCGAAATATTCCAAAGACAATTTCAATTCAAATCCATTCCAATTCGATTATTGGAAATTCTGGTTACTTTCAAAACCATTTCAAATCCAGTTATTTATTTTAAAAATAAATGGAATTATAATTCTAGTTCAAAACTAGTTCATTTTGATAAAAATCTATTTTTATCTTTTCAAATATGGAAATTTTCATCTCAATTCTTTCCAAATCATTTCTTATGATTTTACACAAATTACTACTATTTTTAATAATTTTATCAAGGCCCGTACAGTCGATTTCCATCAACGGCCATCGAACTGCACTTACAGCGACCTTTTCCAAATTTGAATTGGACATAATTCCAAATCCAACCATTAGATTTCAAATCTCTAATATTCGTTAGAAAGCTCTTTTTGAAACGAACCCAACGGTTTCGGTTTTAGGAGAATCCGACGGTCGGATCTCCCGTAACCTCCATTCGAAGTCAATGGTCGAAATTCGCGAACTACCGCAGCGCGGCGCGTTCTATTCAGGCCATTATACATATAATATATATATATATATATATATATATATATATATATATATATATATATATATATATATATATATCGTCGATTTCCTTTCAAAACGTATTTTATAAATCGTTTTAAATTCGTTTTCAAAACGATTTCAACTTCATATACAATTTCCAATCAAAATTGAATATTCCATATCATTAATCTATAAATGATAATATGTTCAAAACATTATATTTTGAAATCACTTCCTTTTCTATATTTATTATAAAAATGAATAAAATCGTTATAAATATCGTTTACGTCAAAATGGCGTCAATCTAATCAACACGGCTTTTATTCAACACATGAATGTTTTCTTCTATTCAACACATGAATATTTATTTTATTCAACACATGAATATTTATTTTATTCAACACATGAATTTATATTCTATTCTATTCAACACATGAATATTTTCTTCTATTCAACACATGAATATTCATTTTATAATATTCTTTATTTTCCAAATTAGAATGAGGCCCAATCAATTACCATATAATGTTAATTATATGGATTCCATACAACACATGTATATAATAGCAACGATAAATAATCAACCATCATCCAGAGTGCACCACACAATTGCATAAGCATTAAATATAAATAATTAACGCTTACACAGTCTATCAACCCATCGATTGACATACAACTAAACAATCGGGATTAGTGTACGTCAAATATCATCCCAATACCCATGTGGGATTTCAAATCAACAAACACAGATTTTATTTGTGCAGTTGGGCGATGTGTAAAATTTACCGTCCCAATCAATATCAGTCAAATGAGTGTACATAAACAAATCGTTCGATTTGTAAAATGAATATTTATTTATTCACATTCACGTTAAAAATTATATTTTTAACTATATAATATTTTATTTCAACACATGAGTATATTTCCATTCATTTTGCATCACAATCAATTTTCACCACAACAAAATCAAACAAGTCGTCCATGGTCTGTGGACAACGGGTGTCGGGTGCTGCTAAGCACCTTCTGCATCCTAGTATATATTTCGAACTAGTAATTAAAATAAAAGTGAGGAGTTCTCACCAAGAGCTAAACCAGATGCCGCGACTCTTCATATGTTGGAAATCTTCATCGTTTCTCGCCTTCTGTCACTTTCGTCGTCCGTATTCACTACATATATAAAAAGATCGAATTTTTATCTTCACTTCAGATATATAAAAATCGAATTTTTATCTTCACTTCATATATTTAAAAATCGAATTTTTATCTTCACTTCTCATATAATAAAAATTATATTTTTATTTCATATAATAAAAATTATATTTTTATCATGCTACATACATAAAAATTGTATTCTTATATTCTCTATCTTATAAAAATCATAATTTTATTATCTATACTATATAAAAATCATATTTTTATTATCAATCCTATATAAAAATTATATATTTATACATTCAATATCACTAAAATCCACATCTTCTTCTAGCTAAAATTCTACCTTTCTTTATATAAAAATCAAATCTTCCCTAATTAAAAACCCTATTCTTCTTCTTCTAATTCAAATAAAAAAACAAATTTCCAATTAAAAGAAATCTTATTTTCATTAATTAAAAATTGAATCTTTCTTTAACTAAAAATCAAATTTTTATCTAAGTAAAAATCGAATTTTTCTACCACTATAAAAACTAGTTTTGTAATTGCTAATATATACATATAAAACTGATTTTGGATTAAATGTAAATCAATAAAGAACTCACTGTTTTTAGCGCTTCGTGTGGTGGAGGCTGTCGCTGGTCAGAATGGGGTGGCGGGGTGGTGCGCGGCTTCAGGCGGGTGGCGACTTCAAGGGGTGGCGGCTTCTAGGGTTGGGCGGTTTCGATTTTTGGCTGAGGGGGGTCTCGTGGATCGACTGATATTGAGATAGGGGAGGTTTGGAGCTCGCGGATTGGAGGAGGCGGAGGGCTGTAGGGGAGGCGCGACGTCTAGGGGGATGGGCAACGGACGAGATCGACGATGGGGTCTGGGTTACGGGATTGGGGATCGGGTTTTTTTCCTTCCTTTTTTTATTTTCTGTTGACCGATTTGTAAGGGAGTAAAAGGGGAGGGGCCAACCATATGTATTTATTATATTTAATTAATTTAAATTCAAAAAGGTAACTTTTTTATTCAACTCCAAATCGAACCCACCGACTGTCATCCC
>JASFAX010004114.1:0-40336 GCA_030737875.1 Allium sativum | reverse complement strand
ATATGACAAATGGGGAAGCCACTCATAAATACAAAAGGTAACACAGTCAAATCTCACAATATATATGTCATAGTATTAAATTAATTAGCCTCAATGTATTCAAATTATTCTCATTAGTTTTATTAACACACAATAAATTAAAAGAAACAAAATGTGACTGTTATTACAATTAATGTCAATACTAAATTTAAAATAGACATAAATTAGGCAATATATTTATGACACAAACATTTAATAGGTTCAATGTCAAATCAATTTAATATATATATATATATATATATATATATATATATATAACATGTATATATAAACCATCAAGTCTAAAGTTACACTTATTACCCCTATTTAGCATATGTCATTAATAGGATTCATGCATATATGTATTTCAAAAAAAAAAAGTTTTCTTTTGTTGATATTGCTGAAATAGGCAATAATTAGGGAATTAGTGTGCTGATTAGATAATTTTTTTTTTTTGAAATGACTCAAATTTAAGAAAAAGTGGAAAGGAGAAAATTGAAGTAATAAGTTGGAAGAGATGAAGATTTTTGGAAATGTATTAATATAGACATGGGTAGTTTATGGTACTAAATAAATGAATGCATGTATGGTTCAAAGTTAAAAAGGGAACTTGAAATGAAGACAATTTGAAAATGAATGGCCACCGCATGTGTATTACTGTATGAAACGTTGTCTGTTTAGAGAAAGAAAAATGCATATGTTGAAAATATAACCAATTATATCTGTTTAAAATTTACAGTGCATGCATAAAAAAAAAGTAGGCAATGCATGGCCTTTTTGTTTTATACTTAATAAAGGGCCTACAGACTAAATAACCCCTTTGACTTCAATAATAAAATAAATACACCAATACATTAGGGATACATGGAAAGGTTGGACAATAAATATATTTTATGTTTTTTTTTCGTTTTCTTTTATATATTTTTTTTTTATAGATGTTAACATTAATTTCATTAACTGCGATAGTTAAAACATTATATACCTTTAACACTCAGTGTCTTACAATTCTTCCTATAAAATTAATTTGGAATCATTCATTAATAACAATTTAAAATTTATATATGTAATTATCATTTTAAATTCAATAATTAAAAAAAATGGAATTTTTAAATTCTGACGTATTTTCTAACAAAATTTCCTTAAAATAAAATTTTAAATTGGTTCTAAAATTCCGGGTTGTTACAATCTCCCCCACTTAAGAACTTTTCGTCCTCGAAAAGGAACGAACCAAAAAGTTGTTTAATTAACCTATATAAACTTTTATTTTTATTTAATTTCAAATAATTTTATTAGTTGATTAACTTTGTACATAACTTTTATATATCCAAAAATTATATTTTCTAAAATAGATTATAATTACAAATACGTGTATTATACGCTTGGCACTCTCAACTCATTCTAGGATACTGCTGATCCTATCTCTAATGAGTTTTCTTATTGGATATTACTAATCCAACCTCTGATGAGTCTTTTGTTCCGTTCTAATGAGTTGTACCCCAAAGATTTGAGCTAACCAGAGCTCTGATACCACCTGTAACGACACGGATTTTGCCCGGACCTAATCGATCGCAAAATCGACCAAGACCGTTCAAAACTCGCATACGTTAACTTTGGGAATACAATACATCAGAACAATAACAGCAGACCTTTATTACATTATAATAATATAACATCAGAGTACAGAATATCAGAGTACAAATAAAGTAAACTACAGCGGAAGATAAATTACAACAGATTTAATACATTAAACAAAATACGGTAAACAGCGGAAGACTACTAAGCTCTGAACACAGCTTTAGGCTTCGATCCAGGATCCTGCTAAAGAGAGAGATATCTGCAAAAAGCTACTCGACTGCCCGTGTGGAAAAGAGGGCACCCGAGTTTGCAAAGTGAAACAAACTACGAGTCAGTCATGGGACTGGTGTGAGAATTCTTAACTAGTATAACTAATAAGACAAATCCAAGGACCACGCCACTTTCGCGGAACGGGTTTACTCCTATGGATTGCCAGTGCATAAACCTAAGTAAATCGAGAAATAACGCAATGTCTTTTTGGAAAAATGAAACCATTATAAGACCCAGGTCCCATCACACAATGCAACGCACACCAGAGGATAGGGTTTTACCTTATAATGGTCAAAAGATGCTAAATACGTAAAACGGATTACTACTAGTGTGTATATGTTTTAATAAAAAGATTTGAATCATAAGTATCAATCCTAGACGGCATGGTTACCATATAGCATGTCGCCAATACTAGTTCTACAATCAAAACCGCAAGGTCGTATTGGAATTTGGATTCCATCATGAGTCGAGGCTAGGGGCAAGCTCCTCTCCGATTCGAGACACTCTAGCAAATGCCTCAGGATCCCCCGCAGTGAACCCTTGGATCTTCAGGGCCGGTCCCCGCCTATGGGCAGTGGATTAGTTATGCCTGAACACACGCTTCCCGGTCCCTTTGGACCTATAGTATGACCACCAACGGCCTATAAAAATAACGAGGCGCCTCAAAATCCATCATCCACATAAGTAAAATGTCAGGGCTGGTAGGTCACTGACACCACTCTAGCTAGAAAGAAACGTGTGCACTCCCTGCAGTCCGTATCCCGTTTTTGACTCATACCGGGGTGTGAGGCTCGCGAAGTCACGCTATACACAAAGCTACGCCTAAACAGGCCGTGCTTTGATCATCAACCACAAGGCCTGCTTTTCAACAAAAGCCTTGATCAATGCATCTTAGCATGCCACATTGTCAGTCCATACTATACCATTAATTTCTACCAATATATAACCCCTAAGCTCGTACGTCTCAGAGAAGGGTGTTAACCACCAAACAGATATATATTAAGAGAGATCAACGAATGTAGTATAAGGGACTACAACGTCAGACATACATTCCATTTATAAACTTATGCCCTGGGTCTGAGCGAAAGTCAAATCCGTGCAATCAACACTACGTCCGGACGGCTACTACTGTCGCCCCTTCAAGGTAGCTACTCCCATCATGGGTCTCAATAGCAACACACCCATTCGATGTGAAGATCGTCGGTCTTCAATCACCGTCTTCAACTCTTCGAACGTCGTATCATTATTTGGAATGAGAGTAAACTCGGACTTTCCAAATAATTCTCGCATATATAAATTTGCAAACCATTCTATATCGTTATTTATTCTTTTATAAATATAAATATCGTCCATTCATTTCATGTATATATATATATATCGTCCATTCATTTCATAAATATCGTCCATTCATTTCATGCGTATAAATATTGTCCATTCATTTCATGCATATAAATATATCGTCCATTCATTTCATGCATATAAATATATCGTCCATTCATTTCATGCATTTCATATGCGACTTCATGCTTTTTAAAACATGTTAAATTTTCATATGCGGTTCATGCTTCTAAATCCTGTTTCATTTCATATTTTTATATTTATATTCGCATGTGAAATGTAAATAAAAATTCCCTTCTTATTTTCATCTTTTTATTTACATGTGAAAAGTAAATAAAAGTTTCATTCTTATTTTCATCTTTTTGTTCACATGTGAAAAGTAAATAAAAATTTCATTCTTATTTTCATTCTTTTATTTACATATGAAATGTAAATAAAAGTTTCATTACTTTTATTTATATAAAATATATAAATAATATAACCATTTCATGTTTTCATTCATTTATTCATTTATAACATGAAAATATTCATTGCTATATGGTTCATTTTCCATTTTCGATCACTTTCTTAATTCAGTGATCTTAACTACTTAATTCCTTTTCAATCTAATTAAAGATTTAATTAAAATCTTATTTAGTTTTAATCTTCCAAAGTCATTATTAAATGATTATTCAAATTTTAGGAAATTAATTCTATCATAAATTCGGGTTAAAGAATAAATGTTATTTAAAACATAATTCACGATAAACCCAAATTTAAATTTCATAAATTTCCCATTTAATATATATAATTAGACATCATTTATTTCAGAGTATTTCATTTAATCTTAAATAAAAAAAAATTATCATCTTTGATTTCCTTTATAAAATGTATAACATAATTTATACGGGTTAAAATGGAGTTACTATTTTAAAATGGACTGAATAGCCCAATTCATTTTCCTTATTTATTTACCTAAATGTAAATAAATATTTCTCTACTTCTTTTATCTTATTTACTTACGTTATTTATAAATAAATGTTTCTAATTCCTTTTCTTATTTATTTACACTATTTGTAAATAAATGTACTTAATTTCTTTTTCTTATTTATTTACACTATTTGTAAATAAATGTTTTCAATTTCTTATTCTTATTTATTTACACTATTTGTAAATAAATGTTTACCTTTACTTTTTCTATATTTATTTACACTAATTGTAAATAAATGCATCTTTTACTTTTATCTTAATTATTTGCATATGAAAATGTAGATAAATATTATTCACATAATTATTCTATTAATCCTTTTTATATACATAAGGAAATGTAAATAATTCTTATCAACATATTTATTCTTTTAATTCCATTTTACATAGAAATGTAATTTTATTTACAATGTAAAACCATATTGTTTAATTACATAAAAATGTGACTTTTATTTAATCTTTTCATTTATCCAATGTAAATAAATGTTTTTTTTTCTATATTTTATTTTACTTACTCTAAATATTTGTAGTAATTTACATATATAAAATGTAAATTTAGAAAATTAATATATATGCTTTAACCTCTCACATTGGATAGGTATTGTTGTGATTACTGGACAGCCGGGCGGGTCCGGGCAGGTTTACATCACAACTCATTCCAACCTCGGGTTACGCATATTATTTTCTTATTTATTTACATGTTTTTCTTTTATTTATTTACCTAAGTGTAAATAATTCCTAAAATGTTATTTTTCTTTATCTTATCATTTTATTCTAAAATGTTATCTTATTTTATATTAACATTTATACAAAAATGTTATTTCTCTATGCATAATACATTTCAAATGAAATATTGATTTTATTTAACATAATCTAATTGATAAAAATGTTAATTTTTGATCTAACCTAATTTAATTAACAAAAATGTATTCTTTTATTTCAAGCGACCAAATGCATTCTTTTATTTTTCCTTTACATAAAATGTTAACAAAATGTTAATTTTGTTGTAATTCTTTTAATATTAACAAAATGTGAATTTTGTTATGATTCTTTTAAATAACCAAAGGTGTTATCTTAATCCAATTTACGTTTAACAAACAAAATGTTATTTTTAATGTTTATTGACATTTTGTAAACAAAATGTCCCTTTTTAATCACATTAACATTTTCTAATCAAAATGTCCTTTTTATTTTCATTAACATTTTATTTCTCTTATATTGAGATAAATGTTTCTTTTTATAAATATATTTTAATATCAATCTTTGATTTATTTCCATTAAAATAATATAACGGTGAAATTTTATGTCATTCCAACTACATTAACATAACGATGTGATTTGTGCCATTACAATCATATTAACACCATGATGTAAATTTGCGTCATCACAATACTGTCAACACAACATATAAATTGGTGTCATCACAATAAGGTTAACACGACATGCAAATTGGTGTCATCACAATAAGGTTAACACGACATGCAAATTGGTGTCATTACAATAAGGTTAACACGACATGCAAATTGGTGTCATCACAATAAGGTTAACACGACATGCAAATTGGTGTCATCACAATAAGGTTAACATGACATGGGGTGTATAATTTTGGAGAATCCCAATAAAAGATCTCATCTTTATTTTAGTTTGTAAATAAAAATAAAGATTAAAACTTACATTTCATTTTGTGAATAAAAATAAATATTAAACTTGCTTTTTATTATGTTCACGAAATAAATGTGAAAATTTGACTTTTATTTTGTAAACAAAAATAAAGGTGAAAACTTGTTATTCATTTTGTAAACAAAATGAAGATTTTAAAAACCTACATCTTATTACGTTAACAAAATTAAAAGTAAAACTTGTTAACATAATTAAGGATTAACACTTGCTTTTTATTATATTAACAAAGTTAAAGATAAAATTGCCATTTTATTTTGTTCACAAAAATAAAGATAAAAATTGGCATTTTATTATGTAGAAAAAAATAAGGATAAAAATTGTCTTTTTATTTTTTTACCTAAAACTTGTCTTTTTATTATGTAAACAAACTTGTCTTTTTATTTTGTAAACAAACTTGTCTTTTTATATTACAAAACAATGTTAATAAAAATGTTCTTTTAAAACTTGTTCCTTTATTTAACAAACAAAATGTTAAATAAAATGTCTTTTAATCTTTTACTTTTATTTTGAAAGACAATGGTCAATAAAATGTCATTTTATTTGCTTTACTTTTATTTAACAAAACAATGGTAAAGAAAATGTCTTTTTATTTGCTAAAACAATATGAAGATTTCTAACTTTCTTTTATGTTGTAAATAAAGGATTCAACTTTCTTTTATGTTGTAAATGAAAGATTAAAATCAAACTTATATTTTTATTTTGCAAATCAAAATGAAAAGAATCAAACTTTCTTTTATTTTGTGAAAAATAAAGATTCAAACCTTTCTTCCTTTTTATTTAGAAAAATAAAAAGAAAATAAAAATAAAAATAAAATAAATAAAGATGAGAACTTTATTATGATTACATCAAAATGTAGAACTGGACTAACATAGCTATTTCAACACAGCACAATATCATTACAAATCACACAACAATACATATTCTACATCGCCACATCGCAAATCCATAATATTGACATACATACAAATCCAAACGATTGCGAATAATAATTATCTTATTTAATTATTAAAATTTCAGAAATCTCACCACAACTCAAATATAAGCTTGAATTCGACAAGCAATGCACCAATTTCTCCAAAACTCCAACCCTAGCCGCATGCACATCACGCCGTAAAATTTGCAGCGACCAAACTATCTTCGAACAGTCCCAAAACTCATACCCAGTCGAAGAGCAACTCATGAGGATCACATATATATTTGTTTTATGATTATTAGTAGAGTATTTTGGTTTCTATGATTGTTGAAATATTGAAAAGCTCTCATTTTTATGGTTAGAAGAAGAAGAGAAAGAGGCTGTCGTTGTTTTGTGGTTAGGAATATGTTTAGAGAAGTTTAGGAGGTAATATAGTGGAGCCAATTTATTATTTTATTGTTTGTTTATTTATATTTGATTTTTACTTGTCCCTACATATGTGGTAGGTGAAAAATGAAGTTTAATTTGCTGACTAGGCATGATGGACCACATGAATATATGGACTTAAATGAAGGAAAGGATGAAAATAAAGAAATAAATAGAATAAGTGAAATAACGAAAATAGCAGCATAAACTTAAATTTGTATTATTAATAATGGGAATAAAGGGGGCAATTTGAAATATGACAAATGGGGAAGCCACTCATAAATACAAAAGGTAACACAGTCAAATCTCACAATATATATGTCATAGTATTAAATTCATTAGCCTCAATGTATTCAAATTATTCTCATTAGTTTTATTAACACACAATAAATTAAAAGAAACAAAATGTGACTGTTATTACAATTAATGTCAATACTAAATTTAAAATAGACATAAATTAGGCAATATATTTATGACACAAACATTTAATAGGTTCAATGTCAAATCAATTTAATATATATATATATAACATGTATATATAAACCATCAAGTCTAAAGTTACACTTATTACCCCTATTTAGCATATGTCATTAATAGGATTCATGCATATATGTATTTCAAAAAAAAAAAAAGTTTTCTTTTGTTGATATTGCTGAAATAGGCAATAATTAGGGAATTAGTGTGCTGATTAGATAATTTTTTTTTTTTGAAATGACTCAAATTTAAGAAAAAGTGGAAAGGAGAAAATTGAAGTAATAAGTTGGAAGAGATGAAGATTTTTGGAAATGTATTAATATAGACATGGGTAGTTTATGGTACTAAATAAATGAATGCATGTATGGTTCAAAGTTAAAAAGGGAACTTGAAATGAAGACAATTTGAAAATGAATGGCCACCGCATGTGTATTACTGTATGAAACATTGTCTGTTTAGAGAAAGAAAAATGCATATGTTGAAAATATAACCAATTATATCTGTTTAAAATTTACAGTGCATGCATAAAAAAAAAGTAGGCAATGCATGGCCTTTTTGTTTTATACTTAATAAAGGGCCTACAGACTAAATAACCCCTTTGACTTCAATAATAAAATAAATACACCAATACATTAGGGATACATGGAAAGGTTGGACAATAAATATATTTTATGTTTTTTTTTTCGTTTTCTTTTATATATATATATTTTTTTTTATAGATGTTAACATTAATTGCATTAACTGCGATAGTTAAAACATTATATACCTTTAACACTCAGTGTCTTACAATTCTTCCTATAAAATTAATTTGGAATCATTCATTAATAACAATTTAAAATTTATATATGTAATTATCATTTTAAATTCAATAATTAAAAAAATGGAATTTTTAAATTCTGACGTATTTTCTAACAAAATTTCCTTAAAATAAAATTTTAAATTGGTTCTAAAATTCCGGGTTGTTACAATCTCCCCCACTTAAGAACTTTTCGTCCTCGAAAAGGAACGAACCAAAAAGTTGTTTAATTAACCTATATAAACTTTTATTTTTATTTAATTTCAAATAATTTTATTAGTTGATTAACTTTGTACATAACTTTTATATATCCAAAAATTATATTTTCTAAAATAGATTATAATTACAAATACGTGTATTATACGCTTGGCACTCTCAACTCATTCTAGGATACTGCTGATCCTATCTCTAATGAGTTTTCTTATTGGATATTACTAATCCAACCTCTGATGAGTCTTTTGTTCCGTTCTAATGAGTTGTACCCCAAAGATTTGAGATAACCAGAGCTCTGATACCACCTGTAACGACACGGATTTTGCCCGGACCTAATCGATCGCAAAATCGACCAAGACCGTTCAAAACTCGCATACGTTAACTTTGGGAATACAATACATCAGAACAATAACAGCAGACCTTTATTACATTATAATAATATAACATCAGAGTACAGAATATCAGAGTACAAATAAAGTAAACTACAGCGGAAGATAAATTACAACAGATTTAATACATTAAACAAAATACGGTAAACAGCGGAAGACTACTAAGCTCTGAACACAGCTTTAGGCTTCGATCCAGGATCCTGCTAAAGAGAGAGATATCTGCAAAAAGCTACTCGACTGCCCGTGTGGAAAAGAGGGCACCCGAGTTTGCAAAGTGAAACAAACTACGAGTCAGTCATAGGACTGGTGTGAGAATTCTTAACTAGTATAACTAATAAGACAAATCCAAGGACCACGCCACTTTCGCGGAACGGGTTTACTCCTATGGATTGCCAGTGCATAAACCTAAGTAAATCGAGAAATAACGCAATGTCTTTTTGGAAAAATGAAACCATTATAAGACCCAGGTCCCATCACACAATGCAACGCACACCAGAGGATAGGGTTTTACCTTATAATGGTCAAAAGATGCTAAATACGTAAAACGGATTACTACTAGTGTGTATATGTTTTAATAAAAAGATTTGAATCATAAGTATCAATCCTAGACGGCATGGTTACCATATAGCATGTCGCCAATACTAGTTCTACAATCAAAACCGCAAGGTCGTATTGGAATTTGGATTCCATCATGAGTCGAGGCTAGGGGCAAGCTCCTCTCCGATTCGAGACACTCTAGCAAATGCCTCAGGATCCCCCGCAGTGAACCCTTGGATCTTCAGGGCCGGTCCCCGCCTATGGGCAGTGGATTAGTTATGCCTGAACACACGCTTCCCGGTCCCTTTGGACCTATAGTATGACCACCAACGGCCTATAAAAATAACGAGGCGCCTCAAAATCCATCATCCACATAAGTAAAATGTCAGGGCTGGTAGGTCACTGACACCACTCTAGCTAGAAAGAAACGTGTGCACTCCCTGCAGTCCGTATCCCGTTTTTGACTCATACCGAGGTGTGAGGCTCGCGAAGTCACGCTATACACAAAGCTACGCCTAAACAGGCCGTGCTTTGATCATCAACCACAAGGCCTGCTTTTCAACAAAAGCCTTGATCAATGCATCTTAGCATGCCACATTGTCAGTCCATACTATACCATTAATTTCTACCAATATATAACCCCTAAGCTCGTACGTCTCAGAGAAGGGTGTTAACCACCAAACAGATATATATTAAGAGAGATCAACGAATGTAGTATAAGGGACTACAACGTCAGACATACATTCCATTTATAAACTTATGCCCTGGGTCTGAGCGAAAGTCAAATCCGTGCAATCAACACTACGTCCGGACGGCTACTACTGTCGCCCCTTCAAGGTAGCTACTCCCATCATGGGTCTCAATAGCAACACACCCATTCGATGTGAAGATCGTCGGTCTTCAATCACCGTCTTCAACTCTTCGAACGTCGTATCATTATTTGGAATGAGAGTAAACTCGGACTTTCCAAATAATTCTCGCATATATAAATTTGCAAACCATTCTATATCGTTATTTATTCTTTTATAAATATAAATATCGTCCATTCATTTCATGTATATATATATATCGTCCATTCATTTCATAAATATCGTCCATTCATTTCATGCGTATAAATATTGTCCATTCATTTCATGCATATAAATATATCGTCCATTCATTTCATGCATATAAATATATCGTCCATTCATTTCATGCATTTCATATGCGACTTCATGCTTTTTAAAACATGTTAAATTTTCATATGCGGTTCATGCTTCTAAATCCTGTTTCATTTCATATTTTTATATTTATATTCGCATGTGAAATGTAAATAAAAATTCCCTTCTTATTTTCATCTTTTTATTTACATGTGAAAAGTAAATAAAAGTTTCATTCTTATTTTCATCTTTTTGTTCACATGTGAAAAGTAAATAAAAATTTCATTCTTATTTTCATTCTTTTATTTACATATGAAATGTAAATAAAAGTTTCATTACTTTTATTTATATAAAATATATAAATAATATAACCATTTCATGTTTTCATTCATTTATTCATTTATAACATGAAAATATTCATTGCTATATGGTTCATTTTCCATTTTCGATCACTTTCTTAATTCAGTGATCTTAACTACTTAATTCCTTTTCAATCTAATTAAAGATTTAATTAAAATCTTATTTAGTTTTAATCTTCCAAAGTCATTATTAAATGATTATTCAAATTTTAGGAAATTAATTCTATCATAAATTCGGGTTAAAGAATAAATGTTATTTAAAACATAATTCACGATAAACCCAAATTTAAATTTCATAAATTTCCCATTTAATATATATAATTAGACATCATTTATTTCAGAGTATTTCATTTAATCTTAAATAAAAAAAAATTATCATCTTTGATTTCCTTTATAAAATGTATAACATAATTTATACGGGTTAAAATGGAGTTACTATTTTAAAATGGACTGAATAGCCCAATTCATTTTCCTTATTTATTTACCTAAATGTAAATAAATATTTCTCTACTTCTTTTATCTTATTTACTTACGTTATTTATAAATAAATGTTTCTAATTCCTTTTCTTATTTATTTACACTATTTGTAAATAAATGTACTTAATTTCTTTTTCTTATTTATTTACACTATTTGTAAATAAATGTTTTCAATTTCTTATTCTTATTTATTTACACTATTTGTAAATAAATGTTTACCTTTACTTTTTCTATATTTATTTACACTAATTGTAAATAAATGCATCTTTTACTTTTATCTTAATTATTTGCATATGAAAATGTAGATAAATATTATTCACATAATTATTCTATTAATCCTTTTTATATACATAAGGAAATGTAAATAATTCTTATCAACATATTTATTCTTTTAATTCCATTTTACATAGAAATGTAATTTTATTTACAATGTAAAACCATATTGTTTAATTACATAAAAATGTGACTTTTATTTAATCTTTTCATTTATCCAATGTAAATAAATGTTTTTTTTTTCTATATTTTATTTTACTTACTCTAAATATTTGTAGTAATTTACATATATAAAATGTAAATTTATAAAATTAATATATATGCTTTAACCTCTCACATTGGATAGGTATTGTTGTGATTACTGGACAGCCGGGCGGGTCCGGGCAGGTTTACATCACAACTCAATCCAACCTCGGGTTACGCATATTATTTTCTTATTTATTTACATGTTTTTATTTTATTTATTTACCTAAGTGTAAATAATTCCTAAAATGTTATTTTTCTTTATCTTATCATTTTATTCTAAAATGTTATCTTATTTTATATTAACATTTATACAAAAATGTTATTTCTCTATGCATAATACATTTCAAATGAAATATTGATTTTATTTAACATAATCTAATTGATAAAAATGTTAATTTTTGATCTAACCTAATTTAATTAACAAAAATGTATTCTTTTATTTCAAGCGACCAAATGCATTCTTTTATTTTTCCTTTACATAAAATGTTAACAAAATGTTAATTTTGTTGTAATTCTTTTAATATTAACAAAATGTGAATTTTGTTATGATTCTTTTAAATAACCAAAGGTGTTATCTTAATCCAATTTACGTTTAACAAACAAAATGTTATTTTTAATGTTTATTGACATTTTGTAAACAAAATGTCCCTTTTTAATCACATTAACATTTTCTAATCAAAATGTCCTTTTTATTTTCATTAACATTTTATTTCTCTTATATTGAGATAAATGTTTCTTTTTATAAATATATTTTAATATCAATCTTTGATTTATTTCCATTAAAATAATATAACGGTGAAATTTTATGTCATTCCAACTACATTAACATAACGATGTGATTTGTGCCATTACAATCATATTAACACCATGATGTAAATTTGCGTCATCACAATACTGTCAACACAACATATAAATTGGTGTCATCACAATAAGGTTAACACGACATGCAAATTGGTGTCATCACAATAAGGTTAACACGACATGCAAATTGGTGTCATCACAATAAGGTTAACACGACATGCAAATTGGTGTCATCACAATAAGGTTAACACGACATGCAAATTGGTGTCATCACAATAAGGTTAACATGACATGGGGTGTATAATTTTGGAGAATCCCAATAAAAGATCTCATCTTTATTTTAGTTTGTAAATAAAAATAAAGATTAAAACTTACATTTCATTTTGTGAATAAAAATAAAGATTAAACTTGCTTTTTATTATGTTCACGAAATAAATGTGAAAATTTGACTTTTATTTTGTAAACAAAAATAAAGGTGAAAACTTGTTATTCATTTTGTAAACAAAATGAAGATTTTAAAAACCTACATCTTATTACGTTAACAAAATTAAAAGTAAAACTTGTTAACATAATTAAGGATTAACACTTGCTTTTTATTATATTAACAAAGTTAAAGATAAAATTGCCATTTTATTTTGTTCACAAAAATAAAGATAAAAATTGGCATTTTATTATGTAGAAAAAAATAAGGATAAAAATTGTCTTTTTATTTTTTTACCTAAAACTTGTCTTTTTATTATGTAAACAAACTTGTCTTTTTATTTTGTAAACAAACTTGTCTTTTTATATTACAAAACAATGTTAATAAAAATGTTCTTTTAAAACTTGTTCCTTTATTTAACAAACAAAATGTTAAATAAAATGTCTTTTAATCTTTTACTTTTATTTTGAAAGACAATGGTCAATAAAATGTCATTTTATTTGCTTTACTTTTATTTAACAAAACAATGGTAAAGAAAATGTCTTTTTATTTGCTAAAACAATATGAAGATTTCTAACTTTCTTTTATGTTGTAAATAAAGGATTCAACTTTCTTTTATGTTGTAAATGAAAGATTAAAATCAAACTTATATTTTTATTTTGCAAATCAAAATGAAAAGAATCAAACTTTCTTTTATTTTGTGAAAAATAAAGATTCAAACCTTTCTTCCTTTTTATTTAGAAAAATAAAAAGAAAATAAAAATAAAAATAAAATAAATAAAGATGAGAACTTTATTATGATTACATCAAAATGTAGAACTGGACTAACATAGCTATTTCAACACAGTACAATATCATTACAAATCACACAACAATACATATTCTACATCGCCATATCGCAAATCCATAATATTGACATACATACAAATCCAAACGATTGCGAATAATAATTATCTTATTTAATTATTAAAATTTCAGAAATCTCACCACAACTCAAATATAAGCTTGAATTCGACAAGCAATGCACCAATTTCTCCAAAACTCCAACCCTAGCCGCATGCACATCACGCCGTAAAATTTGCAGCGACCAAACTATCTTCGAACAGTCCCAAAACTCATACCCAGTCAAAGAGCAACTCATGAGGATCACATATATATTTGTTTTATGATTATTAGTAGAGTATTTTGGTTTCTATGATTGTTGAAATATTGAAAAGCTCTCATTTTTATGGTTAGAAGAAGAAGAGAAAGAGGCTGTCGTTGTTTTGTGGTTAGGAATATGTTTAGAGAAGTTTAGGAGGTAATATAGTGGAGCCAATTTATTATTTTATTGTTTGTTTATTTATATTTGATTTTTACTTGTCCCTACATATGTGGTAGGTGAAAAATGAAGTTTAATTTGCTGACTAGGCATGATGGACCACATGAATATATGGACTTAAATGAAGGAAAGGATGAAAATAAAGAAATAAATAGAATAAGTGAAATAACGAAAATAGCAGCATAAACTTAAATTTGTATTATTAATAATGGGAATAAAGGGGGCAATTTGAAATATGACAAATGGGGAAGCCACTCATAAATACAAAAGGTAACACAGTCAAATCTCACAATATATATGTCATAGTATTAAATTCATTAGCCTCAATGTATTCAAATTATTCTCATTAGTTTTGTTAACACACAATAAATTAAAAGAAACAAAATGTGACTGTTATTACAATTAATGTCAATACTAAATTTAAAATAGACATAAATTAGGCAATATATTTATGACACAAACATTTAATAGGTTCAATGTCAAATCAATTTAATATATATATATATATATATATAACATGTATATATAAACCATCAAGTCTAAAGTTACACTTATTACCCCTATTTAGCATATGTCATTAATAGGATTCATGCATATATGTATTTCAAAAAAAAAAAAGTTTTCTTTTGTTGATATTGCTGAAATAGGCAATAATTAGGGAATTAATGTGCTGATTAGATAATTTTTTTTTTTTTGAAATGACTCAAATTTAAGAAAAAGTGGAAAGGAGAAAATTGAAGTAATAAGTTGGAAGAGATGAAGATTTTTGGAAATGTATTAATATAGACATGGGTAGTTTATGGTACTAAATAAATGAATGCATGTATGGTTCAAAGTTAAAAAGGGAACTTGAAATGAAGACAATTTGAAAATGAATGGCCACCGCATGTGTATTACTGTATGAAACGTTGTCTGTTTAGAGAAAGAAAAATGCATATGTTGAAAATATAACCAATTATATCTGTTTAAAATTTACAGTGCATGCATAAAAAAAAAGTAGGCAATGCATGGCCTTTTTGTTTTATACTTAATAAAGGGCCTACAGACTAAATAACCCCTTTGACTTCAATAATAAAATAAATACACCAATACATTAGGGATACATGGAAAGGTTGGACAATAAATATATTTTATGTTTTTTTTTTCGTTTTCTTTTATATATATATATATTTTTTTTATAGATGTTAACATTAATTTCATTAACTGCGATAGTTAAAACATTATATACCTTTAACACTCAGTGTCTTACAATTCTTCCTATAAAATTAATTTGGAATCATTCATTAATAACAATTTAAAATTTATATATGTAATTATCATTTTAAATTCAATAATTAAAAAAAATGGAATTTTTAAATTCTGATGTATTTTCTAACAAAATTTCCTTAAAATAAAATTTTAAATTGGTTCTAAAATTCCGGGTTGTTACATAACTAGTAGTTGCAAACAATAGGACCCAATGTGAGAAGTTGGTCATGTTGTGCTTGAACCCGAGGTTAGACCAAGTTGTGGTGTAAAGCTACCCGGAACCGACCGGCTTAACTAGTAACTACAACAAAGTCTAATGTGAGAGGTTGAGGTGCATTAAGTAATTAATGCCACATGATAGGGTTAAGTTAATTTGATTAATGACTCTTAATCAAATATGACATGGACAAATGGGTTAAGTAATTTTATTAGGCTAATGATACTTAACAAAACACGACAAGGTTAGGTAGGTTAAGTAATTTGATTTGCCTAATGACACTTAACCATTTTTATACGACTAGTGGACGGGGTTAAGTTAACCAACACTTAATCAATCCAACACGATAACTTGGTAAGGTTAAGTAAGTTTTCTTAATGACGCTTAACCGAAAAATACAGTTAATGGATGGGGTTAAGATTGGACTCAACTAGTCTAAGCATGGAAATCGGATGGGGTTAAGTTAACCTAGACTTAATTAATCCCACTTGGTAGTTTAATGGAGTTAAGTTAAACACTTAACTAATCTAACATGATGATTTGAGGTGGTTAAGTGACCTATACTTAACCAATCTAACTCGTGAATTTATTGAGGTTAAGTTAACCTATACTTAACCAATCTAACGTGAAAACATGATAAGGCTAAGTCACGAATCGCTTGAATACACTTGACCGATTTGACTAAGAAAATTGATAGGGTCAAGTTAATATATACTTAACCAATCTGGAATGATAATTGGACAGGGTTAAGTCGTGAATTGCTTAATATACTTAACCAACGTGAACATGGTTTGTAGGGTTAAGTCTTGGACTTGGATACTTAGCCAATTCTGACATGGTTTGTAGACGGGTTAAGTCATGAACTTAAGTGACACCTAATCCGTTATGTAAACCCTAGTTCTGAGGATTAGGTGGATAACCGTAGTTAACAAGGATAACGGGAATAAGGCTAAGTGGTAAACCTTAGTTGAGGGATAACTAAGTAATGATTCTTAGTCAAGGAAATTTAGACCAATTCATAGATAGATGAGTAACCTGATACGGTAGGTCATCATTTAAGTATACGAGTAGGAGCAAGTATCTGATTTAGATAAAGGCTCCAGCGAACTGGGTGACGAAGCAGCGGCTTCGGGGAACATGAGGATATTCTTGGTATCCCTCTGTGAGCTGCCAGGTGATTATACTAGGCTCATGAGAGGTTAAGGTCTGCATTAGAAGAGCCAAGAGTATGCCTTGGTTGCTATGCGAGTGACCTAAAGACGGGGATGGATAGGGGATAGTCGACGATACATGGTCGTACCCTAGATAGCATTTCGTCAGGCTACCTACCATCTTTGGTCAAGCGTGTACGTACGGAAAGGCAGAGAACCCCCAAAAGACCATAATTGCTATCTAATTATGGTTGCGTTTGGGCTAGATTGTGGGTTGGCCAGTAGTGTGTTCTCATACAGGATTTATCCTGTCTTGTCTTTCGCTAGTTGAGGGAGGGGTCGCGTGGGACCATAGGCACGTATAGAAAAACAGACCTTAGCATCTGCATCGGCAGATAAATCGAAAGCTCCCGACCGAGTCCTGTATTTCCTGATCTGCCCTGTGACAGGACTCGGATGGCACGATGTGATACATGTGCATACAGTCATGGAAAAACGATTCACGATGAATGCGTGGGAAAAAGGGCGCGGTTGACGGTTAGCGTAAATCCTAGTGGCCCTGGGTGGTTGAACCAAAACCGAGATACGAAAACGTGCAATAGGTAAGCATAATCCCTAGTAGCCCTAGGTAGCATAAGTCCTAGTTGTACAAACGATAATTCAGGTTGAGAGACCCTAGCTAGGTTTAGGGTAACAGTCCAAACCGATCTTAAGGATCACGGAACTATGTTAAAGTAATATAGAATCTCATGGGAAAGCCCGTATGGTCTACGGCAAGGGACTGAACATTTACATGGAAAGGAATCTACGAGTTGAGTAACCTATATATGCGACATATTAGGTTGGCATGGACCATTATACGACTTTTGAGTAAGGGTCATTCATGGATAACACATGACACGGTTGGGATACTAGTACGGTAGGTGCAGGGCAGAGGTACAGGATAGATACCATAGGGCGTTATACGTGATAGATATCTTGGGATATTATACTTGATATAAACCTGACGATGTGATACCTTGTTTTATCTTGACATCGTAATTTATCATGACACCTTAGTTTATCTGAGTTCAGTAGTTCATCCTGTTATTTTGATTTAGCATATCTATCTTGTTATCATGCTTATGTTCATCTCAGTTTCTCATGTCAGTTAACTTTACTAGTTTTTATGCTAATAGTAGATAGGGCTTACTCAGTCTTTTTGACTGACCCGTTTTGTTTCGCCTCTTTTCTTCCATTTCCCCCCTAGGTTACAGGGAGGAAATACTGTTGTTTAGTTCGGACTTCTTCTGCTTGAAGGTCATCATGGATGGCTTGGACTTTTCTTGGCTAATGGCTACTTTACTGTTTTTACTTAGGGAATAATTTATGAAAATGTCTTTATGCTTCTTTACTATTGCAAGATAGGTTTTGATGTACTCTGATGTAAAAGGCTTTAGACCTTATTTATTCATGTTATGAAAGTTTGATTTTACTTCCGCTATTTTATATGTTCTGTCTTGTGATATTTCTGTGCATGTTTACCAATAATGCCCCTCTAAAGCTAGTGCATTCCTTTGCGAGTGACCCTAGCGGAGGCGGGGTGTTACACGTGGTATCAGAGCAGAAGGTTACCAGACTGGGCAAAAGTTTTTAAAGACCTTCTAAAAACTATTTGAAAAAAAAAAACCGTTTACAAAGAAGCATTTTTCAAGAAAATTTTCTTTTAAAAGAAAAAGGCTATTCCCCAAAGGCCATTAGCACTATCCTTGTTTCCTTAATTGAGTCTCTTTTCCTTTCTTTCCTCCATCTGTAGTCACAGTAGTTTTAACTGCGACTAGTCTTTTCTACCTACGAAAGTTCTTTCCATACGATGGAGGTGGTTCTCGAGAGACCAGTGGCCGCGTTATAAGAAAGGATCGTGAGAAAGAAGGATAAAGGATACGAGCTTAAGGATGAGCAACTTGTTGATATGGCTTAGTCCTCAAAGGAGGGAGAAAGATGAATAATGAAACCCATGACGAGAGAGTACCTTTGGCATGGTAAAACGGGGCGGATAGTTAAGTATTATGGGACAAGGACAAGATCATCGGGAGGGCAGTAGTATGCTCTCATTTCTAGAGTACCTCGGAAGGAGGGTAACGATCTTGTTAAAGGTTTAGCTTTTCTTCTTTATCATCCCGTTAGGACTTCGTTGTTCGTATCATTTAAGTCTGCTTCGATAGATGAGTCTCTGCACCTTAAGTACTAGCGTAATAGAGAATCCCATTTTTGTCTCAAAGTCCTATTGGAGAATCAGTCCATTTACACATGACTTGTTTGGATTTGGAAATGTCTATGCCAAGTGTTGAGTTTGGAAATAATGCTTATGTTTATAAGCTATGGATGGATTCTAGGGATGAAGTGGTTATCCAGTAGGGGGTGCCACTCTCGGTTTTGATAGGAGGGTAGTTAGACCTTTTGACTAGCCTTGGTAATGCCCTCGAAGTATCGGGTAACCTTTTTGAGGTTCTGTCATGACTAGTTACTTAGAATCCCTTGATGCCTTTATTGGAAATTTGAAGCCCGATCGAGTGGTGTTCGCCAATAAGACGGATGGTTTACTTCATTTATGCATGGGTTATAGAGATCACCCTAATAAGTGTGCATGATAACCTGATTGACATCTGTTTACTTTCAAGAGAAAGTTCTTCTACATGGAATGCCTTATAGTATATAAACGAGATCCAAGATTCACTAGTGAATTTTGGAAAGCTTGCATGAGATCATGAGTACGCAGTCATGTTTGCGTCAAGTATTCTAGGAAAAGGATAAGTGCAAGTGGAACGAGAGGCGACGAAGAAATGAGTTCCAGCTCATGTTATGGAAACAGGAATAAGAAGCTACAAAATCGCGAAGTTAAAAGACGACTTTGATGGTCAAAGACTAGATACGCGCATGATATCTCTTTTTGGGAGTATATCCTTGATCCCTGTTTTCTGTAGAGCTTACTTGTAGGCTATCTTTTGTGGACATCCTCTCGGTCCTATTCTCCGTTACAAACCCTGTAAGGAGTTTGTCCTGTCTATCTTCTCGGCCCTTTTTCAGGGAATTCTAGGTAGAACCCTATGGATGTAAACATGTATTTGAAACATGTTATGATTGATATGGTTGCAAGTGGTTGCAAGTGGTTGCTCGTGGATGCGCGAATACACATTAGATACTAGCTCGACTCGGTCACATTTCATATTGCATATGCACGAGTATTTATACTTGTTTATGGATGAAATCGAATGTATTATCATGTGGTTGTTGCATATGAATGAATGATTGTGCACGCATATAGTATCTATATGACTAGGACTATTTGCATACATGTTGGATTCATGGCACTATACATATTTTGCATTAGAAAGATTATTCAGGCATGATCATTAGCATTAGCTAAGGAACATGTACACACACGTTTTGCATATATTCATACAGCATTAGAAATCATCTAAGGACAATGGTTGCTTGTGGATGATGTTTTGAGTAGATGGATGATGGATGGTAGGATATGTTCTTCCTAACTTGGAGATTTCGGGGACGAAATCCTAAAAGGTGGGGAGAATGTAACAACCCGTATTTTCAATAACCTATTATAACATAAATGGAGGCAAAATTAAACTGTAAAATCTGAATCAAGGGAAACGGGGTATGCCATTGCGTTCGTCTCGGAAAAATACGCGAAATAGAGTCCGAGTTTTCGAAAATCGGAGTCCGTATGACCAAGATATGGCCTCGCGAAGTTTCACGAAAAATTCCCAAATTAAAGTATACTTAATTAAGTGAAATGGGTTGCGCAGAGAAATATATATATATATTGATATATATATATATATATATATATATATAATTGAAAATTAAATAAATAAATATGCAAAAATGTTCAAAACAGAGAATTGGGAGAGGGGAATAACCGAACCGGCCGATTTTTGAGGTCGACCCAAGCCCGCTGGGTCGACTAGGGGTTAATTCAGGGTGTTTGGCTGTCAGCCCGTGGGCCGATTCGCTCAAATGCAGATTTTTCATTTGGATGGTTCTCATGGTTCATCTTTAATCTAAAGGCCCTAGATGGTTCCTGCACTTGACTTCTTCCCCAAGACATGCTTTGATGGCTTGGATTGAATCTAGGTTTAATCCTATGGCCTAAAACACTTGCCTAATCTTTAAATAAGACCCTAACCTATCCTAAATCCTCATTATTCATTCATGCAACTAAATTATGGCAAAATTTTACCTCTCATGGCCTCCACTCTCTTCATAAAATTTCTAAATGGTTTCTATGAGAGATTTTCCATGCATACAAGTGTTTTCAAGCTTGTATGAGTGTCATTAGCTTGCATTCAAGTCAAGTTTCTATCTTTGCATCATAAAGCAAGGGTTTTGATCATTTTGGCTCAAGGGTTTTTATGTTAGAGCTTGCATTTTGGGTCTATTTGATTGCACAAGGGCTTTGTCATATCTTTTGTGCCTTCATAGCAATGTAAGCCCTTTCCCTACTCTTAGATATTAACTATGAAGTTAAATGTTCATGTTGCAAGTTTGGGTTTGATCATTGAGTATGATACATGCTATCATGTCATGCAAGTTTATGAAGTCATTATCTTGATCTTGTGGGCTAAAAGCTACAACCTTTATGTTGAAATGTTGCATTATGCAACATGAGAACCCTCATAACCTTTATGTCAACTTGCATATGAAGTCATAACCCTTATATGATGATATATGCGAGTTACTAGTCATCATTCCATGTCTTTTGTCACCATGATTCGTTTATGTGCCAAGTTTGGGTTTATGCATGTTTTTGAGGCTTAAGAATGTAACATGCAAGTTAATGAACACATTTGTGCCTCATTTGCCACCGTGATTAACTTGTGGCTTAATATCCATTTTTGTCATGCCTTTGCCAAGTCTCTTCTTTTAATCTATTACGTTGTTGCGAACGTATATGCGAGTTTAAAAGCGTTGGGTTATGTTATGGGTAATTTCTAGTGACATGAAAATATAACTTGAAAATATGACTTGAAATATAACATGGAAGTTGACATGTAAGTATGCATAAAAACATAAGCTTGGGAATTTACCTATTAAGTTAGGTCTACCCTTTGGGAATTTACCTATTAAGTTAGGTCTACCCAAATGCTTGAAAACATGTAACATGTTTTGGAAACACGATGGACATGACACTTAGATAATATAAGTGTGGCCAACTCGAGGTTGGGTTGAGTATGCAACGTAAAACTACCCGGAACCGACCGGCCTAACTAGTAGTTGCAAACAATAGGACCCAATGTGAGAAGTTGGTCATGTTGTGCTTGAACCCGAGGTTAGACCAAGTTGTGGTGTAAAGCTACCCGGAACCGACCGGCTTAACTAGTAACCACAACAAAGTCTAATGTGAGAGGTTGAGGTGCATTAAGTAATTAATGCCACATGATAGGGTTACGTTAATTTGATTAATGACTCTTAATCAAATATGACATGGACAAATGGGTTAAGTAATTTGATTAGGCTAATGATACTTAACAAAACATGACAAGGTTGGGTAGGTTAAGTAATTTGATTTGCCTAATGACACTTAACCATTTTTATACGACTAGTGGACGGGGTTAAGTTAACCAACACTTAATCAATCCAACACGATAACTTGGTAAGGTTAAGTAAGTTTTCTTAATGACGCTTAACCGAAAAATACAGTTAATGGATGGGGTTAAGATTGGACTCAACTAGTCTAAGCATGGAAATCGGATGGGGTTAAGTTAGCCTAGACTTAATTAATCCCACTTGGTAGTTTAATGGAGTTAAGTTAAACACTTAACTAATCTAACATGATGATTTGAGGTGGTTAAGTGACCTATACTTAACCAATCTAACTCGTGAATTTATTGAGGTTAAGTTAACCTATACTTAACCAATCTAACGTGAAAACATGATAAGGCTAAGTCATGAATCGCTTGAATACACTTGACCGATTTGACTAAGAAAATTGATAGGGTCAAGTTAATATATACTTAACCAATCTGGAATGATAATTGGACGGGGTTAAGTCGTGAATTGCTTAATATAATTAACCAACATGAACATGGTTTATAGGGTTAAGTCTTGGACTTGGATACTTAGCCAATTTTGACATGGTTTGTAGACGGGTTAAGTCATGAACTTAAGTGACACTTAATCCATTATGTAAACCCTAGTTCTGAGGATTAGGTGGATAACCGTAGTTAACAAGGATAACGGGAATAAGGCTAAGTGGTAAACCTTAGTTGAGGGATAACTAAGTAATGATTCTTAGTCAAGGAAATTTAGACCAGTTCATAGATAGATGAGTAACCTGATACGGTAGGTCATCATTTAAGTATACGAGTAGGAGCAAGTATCTAATTTAGATAAAGGCTCCAGCGAACTAGGTGACGAAGCAGCGGCTTCGGGGAACGTGAGGATATTCTTGGTATCCCTCTGTGAGCTGCCAGGTGATTATACTAGGCTCATGAGAGGTTAAGGTCTGCGTTAGAAGAGCCAAGAGTATGCCTTGGTTGCTATGAGAGCGACCTAAAGACGGGGATGGATAGGGGATAGTCGACGATACACGGTCGTACCCTAGATAGCATTTCGTCAGGCTACCTACCATCTTTAGTCAAGCGTGTACGTACGGAAAGGCAGAGAACACCCAAAAGACCATAATTGTTATCTAATTATGGTTGCGGTTGGGCTAGATTGTGGGTTGGCCAGTAGTGTGTTCTCATATAGGATTTATCCTGTCTTGTCTTTCGCTAGTTGAGGGAGGGGTCGCGTGGGACCATAGGCACGTATAGAAAAACAGACCTTAGCATCTGCATCGGCAGATAAATCGAAAGCTCCCGACCGAGTCCTGTATTTCCTGGTCTGCCCTGTGACAGGACTCGGATGGCACGATGTGATACATGTGCATACAGTCATGGAAAAACGATTCACGATGAATGCGTGGGAAAAAGGGCGCGGTTGACGGTTAGCGTAAATCCTAGTGGCCCTGGGTGGTTGAACCAAAACCGAGATACGAAAACGTGCAATAGGTAAGCGTAATCCCTAGTAGCCCTAGGTAGCATAAGTCCTAGTTGTACAAACGATAATTCAGGTTGGGAGACCCTAGCTAGGTTTAGGGTAACAGTCCAAACCGATCTTAAGGATCACGGAACTATGTTAAAGTAATATAGAATCTCATGGGAAAGCCCGTATGGTCTACGGCAAGGGACTGAACATTTACATGGAAAGGAATCTACGAGTTGAGTAACCTATATATGCGACATATTAGGTTGACATGGACCATTATACGACTTTTGAGTAAGGGTCATTCATGGATAACACATGACACGGTTGGGATACTAGTACGGTAGGTGCAGGGCAGAGGTACAGGATAGATACCATGGGGCGTTATACGTGATAGATATCTTGGGATATTATACTTGATAGAAACCTGACGATGTGATACCTTGTTTTATCTTGACATCGTAATTTATCATGACACCTTAGTTTATCTGAGTTCAGCAGTTCATCCTGTTATTTTGATTTAGCTTATCTATCTTGTTATCATGCTTATGTTCATCTCAGTTTCTCATGTCAGTTAACTTTACTAGTTTTTATGCTAATAGTAGATAGGGCTTACTCAGTCTTTTTGACTGACCCGTTTTGTTTCGCCTCTTTTCTTCCGTTTCCCCCCAGGTTACAGGGAGGAAATACTGTTGTTTAGTTCGGACTTCTTCTGCTTGAAGGTCATCATGGATGGCTTGGACTTTTCTTGGCTAATGGCTACTTTACTGTTTTTACTTGGGGAATAATTTATGAAAATGTCTTTATGCTTCTTTACTATTGCAAGACAGGTTTTGATGTACTCTGATGTAAAAGGCTTTAGACCTTATTTATTCATGTTATGAAAGTTTGATTTTACTTCCGCTATTTTATATGTTCTGTCTTGTGATATTTCTGTGCATGTTTACCAATAATGCCCCTCTAAAGCTAGTGCATTCCTTTGCGAGTGACCCTAGCGGAGGCGGGGTGTTACAGATAATATGGGTGGAACCTATTAGACCTATAGATCTATGAGAGATCTTCGTTTTGACTAGTTATGTTTCTATTAACTCAAAATGGATACAAAGTTATGGTTGGTGGAACAACCCTCATCTGTTGGGTGCAAGGTAGAAGTCTTGAGGTGCAACATAAGTTTGAAAATCCAAAATTGCTTTGTATGAATTTTGAAAACTCGTTTATGGAGATGAAATAAAAATATAACATGGTGAATCATATTCCAAAAAGTAGTAAATTGATTTCCGGCCACGGTCAACCCCCCTTTGACCAACACAATGACATGTGAAAAATTGTACTAAAAAAGATTTCAATGTACCCAAAAGTCATTAAGATTGAATTTATTGGTTACTGAACTAAGATGAGATGGGTGGAACCCATTAGGCTTATAGATCTACGATAGAACTTCGTTTTGACTAGTTATGGTTCTAGTAACTCTAAATGTATAAAAAATTATGGTTGATGGAATAACCCATGTCTGTTGGGTGCAATATCGAAGTCTTGAGGTGCAACAACTGTTTCAAAATTCAAGATTGCACTATATGAATTTTGAAAACTCATTTATGGGGATGAAATAGAAATATAATGTAGTGAATCATATTCCAAAAAATAGTAAATCGAATTCCGAGCGACCAACCTCCCTTTGACTAACAAAACAGCATGTGCTAAATTGAGCTATAAAAGCTTTCGATTTTCCCAAAAGTCGTTAAGATTGAATTTCTTGGTTACTAAACTAAGACGAGATGGGCGGAACCTGTTAGACCTATAGATCTATGAGAGAGCTTCGTTTTGACTGGTTATGGTTATAGTAACTCAAAATGGATACAAAGTTATGGTTAGAGGAATAGCCCACGTCTGTTGGGCGCAACATCAAAGACTTGAGGTGCAACATCTGTTTGAAAATCCAAGATTGCACTGTATGACTTTTGAAAACTCGTTGATGGGGATGAAATAGAAATATAACATGGTGAATCATTCCAAAAAATTGTAAATCAATTTCCAACCATGATAAATCCCCCTTTGACTAACAAAATGACGTGTGAAATATTAAGCAAATAAAGCTTTCCTTGTTCCCAAAAGTCTTAATATTGTATTTCTTGGTTAATGAACTAAGATGAGATGGGTGGAACCTGTTAGACCC
The DNA here is from genome assembly GCA_030737875.1 of Allium sativum. Lineage (NCBI taxonomy): Eukaryota > Viridiplantae > Streptophyta > Magnoliopsida > Asparagales > Amaryllidaceae > Allium > Allium sativum. The sequence continues at coordinate 13,888 of JASFAX010004114.1, read as the reverse complement.
ATAGATCTGTGAGAGAGCTTCATTTTGATTGGTTATGGTTCTAGTAACTCAAAACGGATGCAAAGTTATGGATGACAGAACAACCCACGTCTATTGGGTGCAACATCGAAGTCATGAGTTGCAACATCTGTTTGAAAATGCATTATTGCACTTTATGACTTTTGAAAACTCATTTATGTGGATGTAATAGAAATATAACATAGTGAATCATATTCCACAAAAAATAGTAAATTGAATTCCAACCATTGTCAACCCCCCTTTGACCAACAAAATAAAATGTGAAAAATTAAGCTAAAAAAGCTTTCGATCTTCCCAAAAGTCATTAAGATTGAATTTCATGGTTACAGAACTAAGATGGGATGGGTTGTACCTGTTAGTCCTATAAATTTATGAGAGAGCTTCGTTTTGACTGGTTATGGTTCTAGTTACTCTACATGGATAAAAATTTATTGTTGACGGAACAACCCACGTCTGTTGGATGCCACTTCGAAGTCTTGAAGTACAAGATCTATTTGAAAATCCAAGATTGTATTGTATGATTTTTGAAAACTTGTTTATGGAAATGAAATAGAAATATAACATGGTGAATCATATTCCAAAAAATAGTAAATCAAATTTGGACCATGGTTAACCCCCTTTGACCAACAAAATGGCATGTGAAAAATTGAGCTTAAAATCCTTCGATGTTCCCAAAAGTCATTAAGATTGAATTTCTTGGTTACTGAACTAAGATGTGATTGGTGGAACTTGGTAGTCGTATAGATCTATGAGAGAGCTTCGTTTTGACTGGTTCTGATTCTAGTAATTCAAAATGGATACAAAGTTATGGTTGGAGGAACAACCCACGTCCGTTGGGTGCAACATCAAAGTCCTGAGGTGCAACATTTGTTTGAAAATCGAAGATTGCATAGTATGAATTTTGAAAACTCATTTATGGGGATAAAATAGAAATATAACATGGTAAATCATATTCCAAAAAATTGTAAATTGAATTCCTACCATGGACAACCCTTTGACAAACAAACGACATGTGAAAAATTGAGCTAAAAAAGCTTTTGATGTTCCCAAAAGCCATTAAGATCGAATTTCTTGGTACTGTACTAAGATGAGATGATTGGACCATGTTAGTCCTATCGATCAATGAGAGAGCTTCGTTTTAACGGATTATGGTACTAGTAACTCTAAATGGAAACAAAGTTATGGTTGGTGGAATAACCCACTTCTGTTGGATGCAACTTCGAATTCTTGAGGTGCAACAAATGTTTGAAAATCCAAATTGCATTGTATGATTTTGGAAACCTCGTTTATAGGGATGAAATAAAAATATAACATGGTGAAACATATTCCAAAAAATAGTAAATCGAATTCCAACCACGGTCAACCCCCGTTTGACTAACGAAACAGCATATGAAAAAATTGAGCTAAAAAATCTTTCCACGTTTCCAGAAGTCATTTAGACTGAATTTCTTGGTTACAGAACTACGATCAGAAAGGTAGAACTTATTAGTCCAAGAGACCTATGAGAGAGCTTCGTTTCGACTGGTTATGGTTCTAGTAACTCAAAACGGACACAAAGCTTAGGTTGACGGAACAACCTACGTCTGTTCGGTCAGCATCGAAGTCTTGAGGTGCAACATCTATTTGAAAATCCAAGATTGCATTGTATGAATCTTGAAAACTCATTTATGGGGATGAAATAGAAAAAAACATGGTGAATCATATTCCAAAAAATAGTAAATCGAATTCCAACCACGGTCAACCCCCCATTGACCAACATAACGCCATGTGAAAAATTATGCTAAAAAAGCTTTGAATTTTTGTTTACTGAGCTAAGACGAGATGCGTGGAACCTATTAGTCCTATATATCTATGAGATAACTTCGTTTTAACTGGTTATGGTTCCAATTACTCAAAGTGGATAAAAAGTTACGTTTGACGGAACAACCCAAGTCTGTTGGATGTAACGTCGAAGTCTTGCAGTGCAACATCTGTTTGAAAATCCAAGATTGGATTGTATGGCTTTCGACAACTCGTTTATGAGGATGAAATAGAATTATAACATGGTGCATCAAACTCCAAAAAATTCCAAATCGAATTCCCACCAAGATCAACCCCTCTTTGACCAACAAAACGACACGTGCAAAATTAAGCTAAAAAAGCTTTCGATGTTCCCAAAAGTCATTAAGATTGAATTTCTTAGTTACTGAACTAAGATGAGATGGGTAGAACTGTCATATATCTATGATTGATCTTCGTTTTGACAGGTTATGGTTCTAGTAACTCTAAATGGATAAAAATTTATGGTTGACGGAACAATCCACATCTGTTTTTGCAACATCGAAGTCTTGAGGTGCAACATCTATTTGAAAATCCAAAATTTCACTGTATGAGTTTTGAAAACCCGTTTAAGTGGATGAAATAGAAATATAACATGGTGCATCATATTCCAAAAAATAGTAAATCGAATTCCAACCACGGTCAATCCCCTTTGAGCAACAAAATGGCATGTGAAAAATGGAGATTAAAAAGCTTCTGATGTTCCCAAAAGTCATTAAATTTGAATTTCTTGCTTACTGGACTAAGATGAGATAGATGGAACCTTTTAGATCTAAAGATCTGCAAGAGAGTTTGTTTTGACCGTTACAGTTCTAGTAACTCTAAATGGTTACAAAGTTATGGTTGGCGGAACAACCCACATCTGTTGGGTACAACTTCGAAGTCTTGAGGTGCAACATCTATTTGAAAATCCAAAATTGCACTGTATGACTTTTGAAAACCCGTTCACAGGGATGAAATAGAAATATTACATGGTGAATCATATTCCAGAAAATAGTAAATCGGATTCCGACCACGGTCAACCCCCTTTTGATCAACAAAACGGCATGTGAAAATTTGAGATAAAAAAGTTTTCAATGTTCCCAAAAGTCATTAATATTGAATTTCATGGTTACTGAACTAATATGAGATGGGTGGTACCTTTTAGTCCTATAGATTTATGAGAGAGCTTTATTTTGAATGGTTATGGTTCTAGTTACTCAAAATGGATAAAAAAAATTGGTTGATCGAACAACCTACGTCATTTGGATGCAATGTCGAAGTCTTGAGGTGCAACATCTGTTTGAAAATCCAAGATTGCATTGTATGATTTTTGAAAACTTGTTTACGGGAATGAAATAGAAATATAACATGGTGAATCTTATTCCAAAATGTAGTAAATCGAATTCCGACCATGGTTAACCCCCTTTGACTAATAAAATGGCATGTGAAAAAATAAGCTAAAAAAGCCTTTGATGTTCCCAAAAGTCATTCAGATTGAGTTTCTTGGTAACTAAACTAAGATGAGATTGGTGGAACCTGGTAAATGTATAGATCTATGAGATAGCTTCGTTTTGACTGGTTAAGGTTCTAGTAACTCAAAATGGATACAAAGTTATGGTTGGAGGAACAGCCCACGTCTATTAGGTGCAACATCGAAGTCTTGAGGTGCAACATTTGTTTGAAAATCCAAGATTGCATAGTATAACTTTTGAAAACTCATTTATGGGGATAAAATATAAATATAACATGGTGAATCATATTCCAAAAAATTGTAAATCGAATTCCGACCACAGATAACCCTTTGAACAACAAAAGACATGTGAAAAATTGAGCCAAAAAAGCTTCCGATATTCCCAAAAGTCATTAAGATTGAATTTCTTGGTTACTAAACTAAGATGCGATGGGTGCACCTTATTAATCCTATAGATCTATGAGAGAGCTTCGTTTTGACTGATTATGGTTCTAGTAATTCTAAATGGAAACAAAGTTATGGTTAGCGAAACAACCCACTTCTGCTGGGTGCAACTTCGAAGTCCTGAGGTGCAACATCTGTTTGAAAATACATTATTGCAATGTATGACTTTTGAAAACTCATTTTTGGGGATGAAACAGAAATATAACATGGTGAATCATATTCCAAAAAAATAGTAAATCGAATTCCAACCACGATCAACCCCCATTTGAATGACAAAATGGCATATGAAAAATTAAGCTAAAAAAGCTTTTGATGTTCCCAAAAGTCATTAAGATTGAATTTCTTGGTTACTGAAATATGATGAGATGGGTGGTACCTGTTAGTCCTATAGATCTGTGAGAGAGATTCATTTTGACTGGTTATGGTTCAAGTAACTCTAAGCGGATAAAAATTTATGGTTGACGGAACAATCCATGTCTATTGGGTGCAACATCGAAGTCTTGAGGTGCAACATCTGTTTGAAAATCCAAGATTGCACTGTGTGACTTTTGAAAACTTGTTTGTAGGGATGAAATAGAAATATAACATGGTGAATCATATTCCAAAAAATAGTAAATCGAATTCCAACCGTGGTTAACCCCCTTTGACCAACAAAGCGGCATGTGAAAATTGAGCTTAAAAAGCTTTCGATGTTCCCAAAAGTCATTAAGATTGATTTTCTTGGTTACTTAATAAAGATGAGATGGATGGCACCTATTATAGATCTATGAGAGCCCTTCGTTTTTACTAGTTCTAGTCCTAGTAACTCTAAATGGATAAAAAAATTATGGTTGACGGAACTACCCACGTCTGTTGGTGCAACATCGAAGTCTTGTGGTGCAACTTCTATTTGAAAATCCAAAATTACGCGGTATGACTTTTGAAAACCCCTTTAAGGGGATGAAATAGAAATATAACATGGTGCATTACATTAAAAAATAGTAAATTGAATTCCAACCACGGTCTACCCTCCTTTGACCAACCAAATGACATGTGAAAATGGAGATTAAAAACTTCCGATGTTCCCAAAAGTCATTAAGATTGAATTTCTTGGTTATTGAACTAAGATGATACGGGAGGAACCTATTAGATCTATTGATCTATGAGAGAGCTTCATTTTGACTGGTTACTATTCTAGTAACTCTAAATGGTTATAAAGCTATTGTTGGCAGAACAACCCTCGTCTGCTGGGTGCAACTTCGAAGTCTTGAGGTGCAACATCTGTTCGAAAATCCAAAATTGCACTGTATGACTTTTGAAGACTCATTTATGGGGATGAAATAGAAATATAACATGGTGAATCATATTCCAAAAAATAGTAAATTGAATTCCGACCACAGTCAACCCCCTTTTCACCAACAAAACGGCATGTGAAAATTTGAGCTGAAAAAGCTTAGGATGTTCCCAAAAGTCGTTAAGATTGAGTTTCTTAGTTACTTAACTAAGATGAGATGGGTGGAACCTGTTAGACCTATAGATCTACGATAGAGCTTGTTTTGAGTGGTAGTGGTTCTAGTAACTTTAAATGGATACAAAGTTATGGTTGACGGAACAACCCACGCATATTGGGTGCAACATCGAAGTCTTGAGGTGCAACATCTACTTGAAAATCTTGGATTGCACTTTATAACTTTTTAAAAACCATTTATGGAGATGAAATAGAAATATAACATGGTGCATCATATTCCAAAATTCCGGCCATGGTCAACCCCCGTTTGACCAAAAAAATGGCATGTGAAAAAATGAGATAAAAAGCTTCTGAAGTTTCCAAACGTCATTAAGATTAAATTTCTTGGTTACTGAAATAAGATAAGAAGGTTGGAATATAGATCTATTAGTGAGCTTTGTTTTGACTGGTTATGGTTTTAGTATCTCTAAATGGATAAAGATTTACGGTTTACGGAACAACCCACTTCTACTGGGTGCAACTTCGAAGTCTTGAGGTGCAACATATGTTTGAAAATCCATTATTGCACTGTATGACTTTTGAAAACTCATTTATGTGGATGAAATAGAAATAAAACATGGTGAATCATATTCCACAAAAATAGTAAATCGAATTCCAACCACTGTCAATCCCCCTTGACCAACAAAATGACACGTGAAAAATTGAGCTAAAAAAGCCTTCGATCTTCCCAAAAGTCGTTAAGATTGAATTTCATAGTTACTGAACTAAGATGAGATGGGTGGTACAATTAGTCATATAGATTTATGAGAGAGCTTCGTTTTGACTGATTATGGTTCTGGTTACTCTAAATGGATAAAAATTTATTGGTGATGGAATAACCCGCGTCTGTTGGATGCAATGTCGAAGTCTTGAGGTGCAAGACCTGTTTCAAAATCCAAGATTGCATTGTATGATTTTTGAAAACATGTTTATGGGAATGAAATAAAAATATAACATGGTGAACCATATTCCGAAAAATAGTAAATCAAATTTGGACTATGGTTAACCCACTTTGACCAACAAAATGGCATGTGAAAAATTGAGCTAAAAAAGCCTTCGATATTCCCAAAAGTCAGTAAGATTGAAGTTCTTGGTTAATGAACTAAAATGAGATTGGCGGAACCTGGTAGACATACAGATCTATGAGAGGGCTTCGTTTTGACTGGTTATTGTTCTAGTAACTCAAAATGGATACAAAGTTATGGTTGGAGGAACAACCCACGTCCGTTGGGTGCAACATCGAAGTCTTGAGGTGCAACATTTGTTTAAAAATTCAAGATTGCACAATATGACTTTTGAAAACTCGTTTATGGGGATAAAATAGAAATATAACATGGTGAATCATATTCCAAAAAATAGTAAATTGAATTCCGACCACGGACAACCCTTTGACCATCAAACGACATGTGAAAACTTGAGCTAAAAAAGCTTTCGATGTTCCCAAAAGTCATTAAGATTCAATTTCTTGGTTACTGTACTATGATGATATAAGTGGACCTTGTTAGTCCTATAGATCTATGAGAGAGTTTCGTTTTAACCGATTATGGTTCTAGCAACTCTAAATGGAAACAAAGTTATGGTTGGCGGAACAACCCACTTCTGTTGGATGCTACTTCGAAGTCTTGAGGTGCAACATCTGTTTGAAAATCCATTATTGCAATGTATGAATTTTGAAACTCACTCAAGGGGATGAAATAGAAATATAACATGGTGAATCATATTCCAAAAATAGTAAGTCGAATTCCAGCCACGATCAACCCCCTTTGACTAACAAAATGGCATGTGAAAAATTAAGCTAAAAAAGCTTTCGATGTTTCCATAAGTCATTAAGATTGAATTTCTTGGTTATTGAACTAAGATGAGATGGATGGTACCTGTTAGTCCTATAGATCTATGAGGGAGATTCGTTTTGACTTGTTATTATGGTTCTAGTAACTCTAAATGGATAAAAATTATGGTTGACGGAACAACCCATGTTTATTGGGTGCAACATCGAAGTCTTGAGGTGCAACATCTGTTTGAAAATCCAAGATTGCACTGTATGACTTTTTAAAACGTGTTTATGGGGACGAAATAGAAATATAACATGGTGAACAATATTCCAAAACATATTAAATCGAATTCCGACCACAGTTAACCCCCCTTTGACCAACAAAGCGGCATGTGAAAAATTGAGCTAAAAAAGTTTTCGATGTTCCCAAAAGTCATTAAGATTGAATTTCTTGGTTACTGAACAAAGACGAGATTGGTGGAACCTTTTAGTCTTATAAATCTATGAGAAAGCTTTGTTTTGAGTAGTTATGGTTCTAGTAACTCAAAATGGATATAAATTTATGGTTGGAGGAACATCCCATGTCCGTTGAGGGCAACATCGAAGTCTTGAAGTGCAACACCTGTTTGAAAATCCAAGATTGCACTATATGACTTTTGTAAACTCGTTTATGGGGATGAAATAGAAATATAATGTGGTGAATCATATTCCAAAAAATAGTAAATCAAATTCCGACCACGGAAAACCATTTGACCAACTAAATGGCATGTGAAAAGTTGAGCTAAAAAAGCTTTCGTTGTTCCCAAAAGTCATTAAGATTTAATATCTTAGTTATTGAACAAAGATGAGAAGTGTGTAACTTGTTAGTCCGATAGATGTATTAGAGAGCTTCATTTAGACTGGTTATGATTCTAGTAACTCAAAATGGATACAAAGCTTTGGTTGACAGAACAACCCATTTCTGTTGGGTACAACATTGAAGTCTTACGGTGCAACATTTGTTTGAAAATCCAAGATTGCACTGTATGACTCTTGAAAACTCGTTTATGGAGATGAAACAGAAAAAAAACATGGTGGATCATATTCCAAAAAATAGTAAATCGAGTTCCGACCATGGTCAACCCCCCTTTGACCAATAAAACGCGATGTGAAAAATTGAGCTAAAAAAGCTTTCGATGTTCCCAAAAGTGATTAAGATTAAATTTCTTGATTACTGAACTAAGATGAGATGTTTGAAATATGTTAGTTCTATAGATCTATGAGACAACTTTGTCTTGACTGGTGCTGGTTCTAGTTACTCAAAATGGATAAAAAGTTACAGTTGACGGACAACCCTCGTTTGTTGAATGCCACGTCGAAGTCTTGAAGTGCAACATCTATTTGAAAATCCAAGATTGCAATGTATGGATTTTGAAAACTTGTTTATGAGGATGAGATAGAAATATAACATGGTGCATCAAATTCAAAAAAATAGCAAATCGAATTCCGACCACAGTCAAAACCTTTGACCAACAAAACGTCATGTAAAAAATTGAGCTTAAAAAGTTTTCGACATTACCAAAAGTCATTAGTATTGAATTTCTTGGTTACTGAACTAAGATGAGATGGGTGAAACCTATTTGTCCTATAGATCTATGAGAGATCTTCATTTTGACTGGTTATTCTTCTAGTAACTCAAAATTAATACAAAGTTATGATTGACGGAACAACCCACATCTGTGGTTGGAATATCGAAGTCTTGATGTGCAACATCTGTTTGAAAATTAAAGATTTCATTGTATGACTTTTGAAAACTCTTTTATGGGGATGAAATAGAAATATAACATGATGAATCATATTCCAAAAAATAGTAAATCGAATTCCAGCAATGATCAACCTCCCTTTGACCAACATAACGGCATGTGAAAAATTAAGCTAAAAACCATTCGATGTTCCCAAAAGTCATTAGGATTGAATTTCAGGTTACTGAACTGAGGCGAGATGGGTGGAACCTGTTATAGATCTATGGGAGATCGTTGTTTTGACTGGTTATGGTTCTAGTAACTCTAAATGAATAAAAATTTATGGTTGACGGAACAACCCACGTCTGTTGGTGCAACATCGAAGTCATGAGGTGCAACATCTGTTTGAAAATCCAAAATTGAACTGTATAACTTTTGGAAATCTTTTTAAGGGGATGAAATAGAAATATAACTTGGTGCATTATATTCCAAAAAGTAGTAAATCGAATTCTAAGCACGGTCAACCCCCTCTGACCAACAAAATGGCAGGTGAAAAACGGAGATTAAAAAGCTTCAGATGTTCCCAAAAGCCATAAAGATTGAATTTCTGGGTTACTGAACAAGGATGAGAAGGGTGGAACCTATTAGATCTATAGATCTATGAGATATCTTCATTTTGATAGGAAACCATTCTAGTAACTCTAAATGGTTACAAAGTTATGGTTGGCAGAACAACCCACGCCTATTGGGTGCAACTTCGAAGTCTTGACGTGCAACATCTGTTTGGAAATCCAAATTTGCACTGTATGACATTTGAAAACACGTTTATGGTGATGAAATAGAAATATAACATGGTGAAACATATTCCAAAAAATAGTAAATCGAATTCCGACCACGGTCAACCCCCTGTTGACCAACAAAATGTCATGTGAAAATTTGAGCGAAAAAAGCTTACCCTATTCCCAAAAGTCATTAAGATTGAATTTTTTGGTTACTGAACTAAGAACAGATTGGTGGAACCTTTTAGACCTATAGATCTATGAGAGAGATTCATTTTGACTGGTAATGGTTTTATTAACTCTCAATGGATACAAAGTTATGGTTGACGAAACAACCCACGCCTGTTGCATGCAACATCGATGTCTTGAGGTGCAACATCTATTTGAAAATCTAGGAATGCACTGTATTACTTTTTAAAAACCTTTTATGGGGATGAAGTATAAACATATCATGGTGCATCATATTCCAAATAGTAAATCGAATTCCGACCACGATCAACCCCCGTTTGACCAACAAAATGGCATGTGAAAAATAGAGATAAAAAGCTTACGAAGTTCCCAAACGTCATTAAAATTGAATTTCTTGGTTGCTGAACTAAGATAAGAAGGGTATAACCTTTCAGACCTATAGATCTATAAGGAAGCTTTGTTTTGATTGGTTATGGTTCTAGTAACTCTAAATGGATAAAAAAAATTGGTTGATGGAACACCACTTCTGTTGGGTACAACTTCGAAGTCTTGAAGTGCAACATCTGTTTGAAAATCCATTATTGCACTGTATGACTTTTGAAAACTATTTTATGGGTTTGAAATAAAAATTAAACATGGTGAATCATATTCCAAAAAGGGTCCTTTTGGCACAGGTCCCTATTAAGTTTCAAAATTAGGCTCAGGTCCGGTCATAAACTTATTGTAAATTAGGTCCCTATTTTTCTATTTAGAAAAATTGCATACATTTATGCAACAATTCATCAACATTAGTTCAACTTTATTTGCATACATGTATGCACCAATTCAGAATATTTGCATATATGTATGCAAATATTCATTCAGAATAGTTGCATACATGTATGCAAAAATTCAGAATATTTGCATACATGTATGCAAATATTCGTTCAGAATAGTTGCATACATGTATGCAAATATTTTGAATAGTTACATACATGTGTGCAACTATTCTGAACGAATATTTGCATACATGTATGCAAATATTCGTTCAGAATAGTTGCATACTTATATGCAAAAATTTAGAATATTTGCATACATGTATGCAAATATTCATCAGAATAGTTGCATATATGTATGCAAAAATTAAAAATATTTGCATACATGTATGCAATTATTCGTTCAGAATAGTTGCATACAAATATGCAAAATTTTTGAATATTTGCATACATGTATGCAAATATTCGCTCAGAATAGTTGCATACATGTGTGCAACTATTTTGAATATTTGCATACATGTATGCAACTATTCGTTCAGAATATTTGCATTCATATATGCAACTATTCATCAGAATAGTTGCATACATGTATGCAAAAATTCAAAATATTTGCATACATGTATACAAATATTCATTCAGAATATTTTCATACATGTATGCAAATATTATGAATAACACGTGAAAATGAAAACAGGGACAAAATTTATAATAAGTTTGTGACCGGATGTGAGTCTAATTTTGAAACTTAATAGGGATGTGACACAAATTTTCACTTCTAAAAAATAGTAAATCGAATTCCAACCATGGTTAACCCCCCTTGGACGAACAAAATGGCATGTGAAAAATTGGGCCAAAAAAGCTTTCAAAGTTCCCAAAAGTCATTAAGGTTGAATTTCAAGGTTACTGAACTAAGATGAGATGGGTGGTACCTGTTAATCCTATAGATCTATGAGAGAGCTTCCTTTTGACTGGATATAGTTCTAGTTACTCTAAATGGATAAAAAATTATGGTTGATGGAAGAACCCACGTCTTTTGGATGCCACGTGGAAGTCTTGAGGTGCATCATCTGTTTAAAAATCCAAGGTTGCACTGCATGATTTTTGAAAACTTGTTTATGGAAATGAAATAGAAAATGTGAATCATATTCCAAAAAATAGTAAATCGAATTCCGACCGTGGTGCACTTTGACCAACAAAATGGCATGTGAAAAATTGAGCTAAAAAAGCCTTAAATATTCCCAAAAGTCATTAGGATTGAATTTCTTAGTTATTGAACTAAGATGAGATTGGTGGAACCTGTTAGATATATAGATCTATGAAAGAGCTTCGTTTTGACCGGTTTTGGTTCTAGTAACTCAAAATGGATACAAAGTTATGGTTGGAGGAACAACCCACGTCTGTTAGGTGCAACATCAAAGTCTTGAAGTGCAACATTTATTTGAAAATCCAAGGTTGCACTGTATGACTTTTGAAAACTCGTATATGGGGATAAAATAAAATTAAAACAGGGTGAATCATGTTCCAAAAAATTGTGAATCGAATTCTGAAAATGGATAACCCTTTGACCAACAAAACAACATATGAAAAATTGAGCTAAAAAGGCTTTCGATGTTCCCAAAAGTCATTAAGATTGGATTTCTTGGTTACTGAACTAAGATGAGATGGAGGACCTTGTTAATTCTATAGATCTATGAGATAGCTTCCTTTTGATTGATTATGGTTCTAGTAACTCTAAATGGAAACAAATTATGGTTAGCGGAACAACCCACTTCTGTTGGGTGCAACTTCGAAGTATTGAGGTGCAACAAATGTTTGAAAATCCATTATTGCACTGTATGACTTTTGGAAACTCATTTATAGGGATGAAATAGAAATATAACATAGTTAATCATATTCCAAAAAATAGTGAATCGAATTCCAACCACAATCAACCCCCCTTTGACCAACAAAATGATATGTGAAAAATTAAGCTAAAAAAGCTTTCGATGTTCCCAAATGTCATTAAGATTGAATTTCTTTGTTACTGAACTAAGATGAGATGGGTGGTACCTGTTAGTCCTATAGATCTATGAGAGAGATTCGTTTAGACTGGTTATGGTTCTAGTAACTCTAAACGGATAAAAATTTATGGTTGACAGAACAACCCACGTCTGTTGGGTGCTACATCGAAGTCTTGAGGTGCAACATCTGTTTCAAAATCCAAGATTACACTGTATGACTTTTGAAAACTTTTTTATGGGGATGAAATAGAAATATAACATGGTGGATCATATTCCAAAAAATAGTAAATCGAATCCCGACCACGGTTAACTCCCCTTTGACCGACAAAGCGGCATGTGAAAAATTAAACTAAAAAAGTTTTCGATGTTCCCAAAAGTCATTAAAATTGAATTTCTTGGTTACTGAACTAAGATGAGATGGGTGTAACCTGTTAGACCTATGTATCTATGACAGAGATTTGTTTTGACTGGTTATGGTTCTATTAACTCAAAATGGATACAAAGTTATGGTTGGAGGAACACCCCACGTCTGTTGGTGCAACATCGAAGTTTTGAGGTGCAACACCTGTTTGAAAATCCAAGATTGCATTGTATGACTTTTGTAAACACGTTGTGGGGATGAAATAGAAATATAACATGGTGAATCATATTCCAAAAAATAGTAAATCGAATTCTGACCACTGACAACCATTTGACCAACAAAATGGTGTTCGAAAAGTTGTAACGTCCTGCATTCTACGAATCAGAGGATCGTAGAATATTTATTTCATTAACATACGACGTCTTATAGTCATGTAAACTTGGGGAACGACTATCGGGGTCATTTCCGCTGGAGAATATTGTTTTTCCTATAACTTTTGATTGGTAAGGAGTTTAGGCCTGAAACCGCTTCCATTGGATTCAGATAATGGTTTACCTTTCCGTAGGGTGGTGACAATAATCAAACGGACTTACCGTTTGGGAGACATGATTGAAATAAGGTATGAAAGATTAAAAACAGCTTAATTGGGCTTAACAGGGTAATTAGAAGCTAGGCACATAACCGATTTCGGGATTAGGGTTATTGGAGGGCTGATAGGGTTTGGGAAAACATTCATTTCATTTTCTCAGCTGCCACGAACACTCCTTGAACCCTACCAGTGGCCTTCATCTTCCAAATCTCGTTCTAATCGCTTTTTAATCGCTAATTAACCAAAACTACATCAAATTAAGAGAAATTAGCATCAAATCAAAGATAAAGCTGCTGCTGTACATTGGAATTCATGTTATATCAGTCATATTTTTGGATCTAAGATTCTTTTGTGTCTAAGGTAAGTGATTTGCATCTTTATTCACTAGTCACGACTAATGAGGGATGATTAGTGATAATTAGCAAAATCGTACATTATAAAAATCTGGAAAAATATGTAGAAATTCTAAAATATTATTTCATGTCACTGGTGGAAATTTGAGTT
>JASFAX010004113.1:0-40338 GCA_030737875.1 Allium sativum | reverse complement strand
CCGCCACTAATGCAACTTAACCTCGTGCCATAAGTGCAGTTACAATTTTTAATTGTAATCCTAGGCATATTCGTCTTCATTCAATCATTTATGTTCATATCAAATTGTGCTCCCAAATTAAAGTTTCAACACATAATATATGTTATGTTCCAAAATTCCATTACAATTTATGCCCTAAATCCCAACATATGTCACACGTCTTTCAACATGTAATTAAATTTATTTAAAATAAAGTGTAATTCTCCAATAGTGTATCATTTACCCAAAATCTCAATTATCCCAATTGACAAGTTCATAAAATAGATCTTACATCAATATTCATGTACATCTCAACATATTAACTAATTGAACATATTATCCATTTTAGCACAATAATTCATTTCATCGAATTAAATCTTCCATTATGTTCACTGTGTATGTTAATGGGGAATGGCAAATGATAAATATACTATTATTCAAAAAGTATATTTTAAAACCACTCACATAAAAGCCTTCCAAATCTTGAATCAGATCCAGATCTATTCTTCCATGGTTTTTCCCTTTCAATTTGATTTGAAACCTAATGACCATGGATTTATTATTTTCATGAAAAGAGAAGGGAAAGAGAAATAATTTAAATAGATTGGTCTTAGAAGTTTACCTTGCTTTCTTGATTCAATAATATTTTTATTAACGTTGATTCCCTCTTCCAGATCTGAATTCATAATTTTCCTTGGCTAATATTTTTATTTTCAGACTAGATTTGAGAAGAAAGAGAGGGAGAGTAATGGCAGAGCTCCATCTAGCTGCCAAATTATGAGGGTTAGGTCTAGGGTCTTGTTTATAGGAGTATGGAGCAACCAAGACCCTAAGATTTTCTCAAAAGCCATCTGAATCGTCAAAATATTAAAAACCCTAATCTACCAAAATATGCCGTAGGTGGGTAGTCATCCCTTTGAGGTGGTTAATTGATTTTACCCTTATCAAATTTCGGGGTTGAAATTTCCTAAGGGTGGGAGAATGTAACACCCTGCATTTTTAAGATTAAAAAAATAAGAATAATTTAATTAAGTATTCAAAATTAAGTAAAATGGACTGCACCAATGCGTCCGTCTCGAAATTCTGGTCATAATAGACACCTAGTTTGTGTAAATCAGACACCATATGAAGAAGTTATTAAGGTTCGAAGTTTGTATACGTGCAGGAAGAACACACACACACACACACACACATATATATATATATATTAGGTTCAGAATTCAAAAATGGGTCCAAAAATTCAAAAATCGGTTCAAAATTCGAATTTTCAGAAGGCGGTAGATTTCCCGCCATGGGGTGTCGAACCCCCTAAGGGTGTGTTGACCCCAGTGTCGACCCACTCAAAGGGGTGTCGCCCCTCGCATAATATACGTCCATCATTTGTGCATCCAATTTTTGCAAACATTGTTCACATGTGCAAGTGCAATACATCATAGTAATGCATGTATGCCTATGCGATATCTCCTACATGTATGCAAATTTCTCAAAAATCCTTTTAAAATATGATGCTCACACCCTAAATATACTGGAAGTTCTACAAGAATGCGATATTTTGAAAATCAAAAAGCTTTTTGATCCAAATTTTCCCACACTTTTACTGAGTCAGAGCACAGTTCATCCAATTGTAGCATCCATAATTCTACCAACCAACTTTATTTTTCTAATATCAAAAAAAATAAATTTTCTAAATTCGATTTCTTATGTTACAAAAAGGTGGACAACGGAAAACTCCGCATCTTCCATTTTTCTTTTTCAACCTTTTTCTAACTATGCTTAGATTTTTATGTAACTGTTTATAAAGATTCCCTATTTTCCTATCAAAGAACAAACCACATAAGAAAAAAAATTTGTTACTGATTTTCTTTTTCATCTTATCTTGGAAAGATTTATCTGTATCCATCTTTTCTCATAATTTTGCATTTTTGTTGCTTTACTAAATTTTCTATTTCCTTTCTAGTTGTATTGTTTTTCTTTTTAGCTTACTTAATCATCTGATCTTAGTTTAAATTTAAATTAGCCTTCTAATCTTTCAACTAAAATAGGAGAACAGACACCCTACACAGCTACTACTAAGGGCCAAGAATCTCGGGACTATGTCCCCCTCAGACAGAAAGGTCCAAACCATAGGATTTACGACAAGTTTAGGTGTTACCTTAACTCCACAATAAGAACAATATAATGGAATGATCCCAACCGAAATGTAGTAATGGGTTTTACCTCGAACCCGAAAATTAGTAACTGGATCTAAACACTTACTTGCACTTTTCTATCTAGTATTCACTACTAACTCTAGATGTGTACCAATAATTATTTCAAGCAACATCCTAGGCTTTCAATTCTTATGCATTCTACGGGAACTCGTTATTAATCAAAGATAATTCTCGCTGTCTGCTTCATAGCCTCAAAACTTTCCCGTCTTCCATAGGCACTAATCCTTACCTGCTCGATACTTTTAAAACATGGTTTGGCCCTTTTTCATTTAAATTTCCTTCCAAAAATTAAACTGTCAAAACTTTTTTTCTTATGTAAACCTTCTCTTGCCAAACCATAAAAACATCAGCCTAAAAAAATGTAAATTATCATTCTTTTTTTTTCAAATTACACAACTGGAGTAGATATGGACAACTATTTTCTCAATCGGGTTTGGGACTTGTTCTTACCCATAAGGCCGGTTTAGTCTCTTGCTACAAGGTGCCAACATCCACTCTATTCTTATTTTCTACAACTTATTTTGTCCACCTAACAAAATTATCTTGTTAAAATAATTTATCAAAAAGGTTTTTCATAAGAATTGAGATTTCAAATCTTACTTTATTAAAAACTCTTGCATGAAATATAAAAAAAACTAGCGAGCTATACATGCTATGTAATATGCACCTTTTATTGAGAGAATTTTACTTTAGTCAAAATTTTCTCAATAAATCACTATTTGCTAAATATACCCCATTTTTCTTCAAAACCCAATATGTATACTTTACATATTTAAAACTATAACTTTTAAGATTAAAACTTGAAAACACCATAAACCATTTTCCCAAAAGTTTTAAAATCTCAAGTTCTTAAACGTTAATAATGGGGTTAGACTCAAAGAGGGTTTCCAATTCTTCTAGGCTTTCCTAGACACTCCCTAAGGTCAATTATCTCAACTATATATATTCCTAATCCATTTTTCTCTTTTCAACCTTTTCCAATTTATAAGGTTTTCAAACCCACTAACCCAAAACACTAATCATATGGTATTCACTTTCCTTCCATATGAAGCACATTGTACACTTTCCACCCAAATTACCTAAGGGTCTCAAATTCATTCCTTTAGTGTACAAAACAAATATCCCATTTCTCACCAAGTTGTACTCCTATTTAGCGGGTTCCTCTATAGACTAGGTATATATATAATATTTATATTTAAAAAAAATAATACAAATACGTTCACTCACAATTTATATATGAATCCTAAATCTAATCTCTGATACCAAATGTGACAACCCCAATTTCAACGGACTGATTTTTTTTTTCAAAGTTCCAATCCATCGAAACTCGGATTGGTTTTCTTTGGTATCCTGCAGAAAAGACAAAGACATAAAATATGTCAGGGCCCAGAAAATATCTCACAGCGGAATGGATAAAATATAATGTAATCAAAATATAGCCTTACTGTATTAATAATACTGCCTAACCAGTATCCAAGGCTATCATGTCCCGACCACAAATCTAACCTGCGATTATGATATGAGGAGGGGGTCAGAACACAAGTTATGGCGACTGGATTTAAACTATACAATTTAGATAATACTACATATACCATTCAATCATACTTTCATGTTTATTAGGTTACTTGGGTTAACAGTACTCAAGACTTACACACACGTCGTACCCATTTACTTCCCAGTGGATTGACATAATAAAGTATATGTGTAGCTACCCCCAATATCGAGGTACACTACATGGTACCCCGCTCGTACGGTCTCCACCGTAATGCCACCGAAATGCTCGCGGTCTCTCATCCTACGCCGGAGTGACATACAGATCTTTATATAACAATGTTGCGATTAGCATATATTTGCCATCACTATGCTACGTAAGCGTACAGACTGCCACCCTCGATCGAATCTGATATCATACTAAAGTAATGCCCTCAAGTCTACGATACACAACCTAGAGAAGATATGCATATATCTAGACTATCCCTCGTACGTACTATTAATTGTAGCTCGATGCCTCAATCGCATGTCCTCTAATGCGCATCGAGTTCCGTAGGCGGGTGATTCAAGAAACACGGAACTTGTTCATGAGCTTTTCCATATTGGTACAGGCCCATCTTTAAGGAGCCTCTACATGCAGATATACCTAGGGTCTGTTTTCATGGTGGCTATGGCCCCACCTCGGCCCCTCCCTCAACTAGTAAAGGCTACAAGAGCTAAGCGACTACCCTTACGCAAACAATCTAAACATCCATGTGGCATCTCCCCTCAACCAGTTACACCGATAGTGAAGGGTGAAAGGTATCTTGGGTTTAGCTCTAGTCTTTTTGCATCCCACTAGCTGTCGATGACGGGTATTCGACGATCTACTATCCTTGTTAGTCGTGACCCTCCTCCTTCCCGTGAAGCAACTGCCGAATCACCCTGGTGTCACCGCGTCACATCATTCTGACTGCGTAGCTACATCTGCGGTTAAGGCCCACCCACCTAGTAGTTATGCGCAGACCCAACCTCTGCGAGCACAACCTAAAACATTTATCACCACAAAGAGGACTACTAGGAGTACCTTACGTCCCTCAGGAAGCCGCGTGCTTCCCCCTCCAGTCCTTCAGAGCCATCAAAACATTCAGATGATTGTGCGCTTCCCTCATGCCTTATAACACCGCGATGATCTTCCCCGTTGGGTTATTCACCCTCAAACGTGTGGACTGGTTCAAGCGCCTCAATTTAATATGTTGTTAGACCCTATGTCTAGTCGTTCTTTTATGCGCTTGCCTCACCTCATCAAGCTTCAAATTAACTTGGTTATTCCCATTAATATTGAATTCTTATTCAAATTACCAAGTTTCTCTTTCTTAGTCATACAACTTAATCCATTTAAGATTATTAATAAGCCCACAACATGTTATTCTCTAGATTATGGCCTTAGGTATGTAATCCACAATCACTTTTATATTCTTGTCTGATTTCATCATTATAATAACATGTTTTACTTAATATGTAATTAAGTATATCCAATTCACATGTTTTCAAATTAACGTGTCGCTTACCATTTGTGATTAAATATAACTTATTTCATTTCATAAGTTTTCCTCATCCTTTCCCATTTAATCATAATTCCATTTTACATTGTCAATATAACTTACTGCTGTTTACTTATTAACATAGTTCTATTAACTACGGTCCTTTAATAAGTTTCTCTACCTGTTCATTATAACTTATGTTATAATTTCCTCTTGTGCCTAGGACAAGCCTAAACATTCTTATCAACGGGTTTCAGACTTCCAAGATTACAGATTACTTAATTTATAATTAAGTACAACGTCTTATATTTTATATATTCCCCCCTTTTCTCAACAAGTTTCTGGCTTTCCCCATTCACTACTTACTTAATTTACAATTAAGTGTCCCTTAACTCATTTCACCAATTATCCAATTTCCCTATTAGTTTATCATAGCCGAAGCTACAATCCCCACATGTCCCTAGGACAAGTCTACCTATTATAAAACATTTTCATTAATGTTATTTATTTATAATAGGTGATTTTCATTCCCCTTTTAAACCATTTTCTTTTGCTGTTGTAAACCATTATTCCTCATTCACTATAATATATACATATATATTCCTTATTATATTAAGGAAAACACTTCACGCCCCTTATCAGTTTGATGAAAGGAATAAACGATTTATTTTCATAACATATTCCCATCTATATCCATGGTAGAAAATAATTTCTTTAGTTTTCTTTATTTACTGTGACTTACTTGCAACAACATTTTCAGAAATAAGTCATTTAGGGAAATACATCACTTTTCCTTTTTATCACACTAACTCAGTTCATTACATCCCTTCCTTTCTTATTTTCTATGTTAGACATTTAATTACCATCATTGCCATTTATTCATATCTTGTTTTATACATATATTTATATGTACATATAAGCACTAGACCTCTCACATTAAGCCTACACTTGTGAACATTGGATTTTGCCGGGCGGGTCGCGGCAGACTTCTGCCACAAGTTGACTTAACCTCGTGTCTTAGTACCATTACATGTTTTTGATTTTGCACTTAGGCCTATCACATTAGGTTCAACATTAGTGGCTGCTGGATAGGCCGGTCGGGCGTGGGTAGACTTCCGCCACTAATGTAACTTAACCTTGTGCCATAAGTGACAATTTCTAATTGTAATCCTAGGCATATTTGTCTTCGTTCAATCATTTATGTTCATATAAAATTACGCTCCCAAATTTTAAGTCTCAAAACATAATATATGTTATGCTCCAAAATTCCATTACAAATTATGCCATAAATCCCAGTATGTGTCGCATGTCTTTCAACATGTAATTAACTTTATTTAAAATAAAGTGTAATTATCCAATAGTGTACCATTTACCCAAAATCTCAATTATCCCAATTGACAAGTTCGTAAAATAGATCTTACAATAGTATTCATGTACATCTCAACATATTAACTACTTGAACATATTTTCCATTTTAGCGCAATAATTCATTTCATCAAATTAAATCTTCCAATATGTTCATTGTGTATGCTAATGGGGAATGGCAAATGATAAATATAATATTATTCAAAAAGTATATTTTAAACCCACTGACCTAAAAGCCTTCCAAATCTTGAATCAGATCTAGATCTATTCTTCCATGATTTTTCCCTTTCAATTTGATTTGAAACCTAACGACCACGGATTTATTATTTTCATGAAAAGTGAAGGGAAAGAGAAATAATTTAAATATATTGATCTTAGAAGTTTGCCTTGCTTTCTTGATTCAATAATCTTTTTATTAACGTTGATTCCCTCTTCTAGATCTGAATTCATAATTTTCCTAGGCTAATAATTTAATTTTCGGAATAAATTTGAGAAGAAAGACGGAGAGTAGTGGCAGAGCACCAGCGTAGCTGCCAAATTATGTGGGTTAGGGTTATGTCTAGGGTCTTATTTATAGGAGTATAGAGCAACCAGGACCCTCAGATTTGCCCAAAAGCCATCCGAATTTTCAAAATATCAAAAACCCTAATCTGCTAAAATATGCCGCAGGTGGGTAGACACCCCTTTGAGAGGGTCGACATCCCTTTGAGTGGGTCAACACTAGGGTCGACACACCCTTAGGGGGTCGACACCTCCTGCGGAAAATCTGCCGCCTTTTGAAAATTCAATTTTTGAACCGATTTTTGAATTTCAGGACCAATTTTTGAATTTTGAACTTAATATATATATATATACACACACATATATTCTTCCTGCGCGTATACAAGCTTCGAACCTTAATAACGTCTTCATATGGTGTCTGATTTACGCAAACCAGGTGTCTATTTTGACCAGAATTTCAAGATGAACGCAATGGCACAGTCTGTTTTACTTAATTCACAATATTTAATTAAGTTATTCTTATTTTATTATCTTAAAAATGCGGGATGTTACACTAGCTGTGCATCCTTGGTTTGATAGGTTTGCTTTATTTGGTTTATCATTAGTTGTGAATCACTAAAAAAAATTTATTCGAGGTATCTTTAATTGTAGTGCCAACTTCAAACTAGCCAACATTGATTCGTACTCAGTTACATTGTTAGTTGCTAGGAATCCTAAATATAACACCCCGCATTTTTAATGAAGTTAAAAATGTGGAAATATGTATATATATTATATACATAGATATATTTGAGAGAAAAATTAAATAATGACAATACAATTGCATGTAATAAATTCATGCGGTGAAATGAAGGAAAAAGATTAATAAAAATTAAATGCAATACATGAAATGCGAAGAAATGCATGCGAAAAATTAATTAGAAATAAAAAGGAAAATTTGAGAAGCTTCAGGAATTTGGTCACGAAATTAGCGTCATTACGTTTGTGGCCTTTTTCTAGTCAATTTAGACCTATGATTTGCAGAAAACCAATTTAGGATGAAAAAAATATCTTTAAATTAAATATTACAACAAAACATGAAAAAGAGGAATGAGAAAAGAATAATGTTTAGCATTGTTCTAAGGTTTGTAAACAAAAGTCTTAGTGGCTCATTTGGTTAGAAAACGTGACTTATATACAAGAGGTTCTGAGTTCAATCCCCACCAGCGCCATATTTTTGTTTTAGGGGAATGGCTAAAAAGTGGCTTAGTGTGAATGCAGTTCAATTAAAATAGCGGTTTAGCGTGAAAAGGGTTAATTGGAAAGATAGTTAAAAAGAAAACTAAATCAATAAATAAATAAATATATATATGACATGTGGGTGTCAACATCCTTGCTGCTGCGCATCATGTTCCAGACATGGCACATTTTTATTGGTTAATGACGATTTTTGATTTTTTGGGATGACGTGGCCTCTTCTGGTTGGCTGAGTGTGTGCTTTTAATCTGAATGGTTTAGATGAATCCTAGTCAGATCTAAAGGCCTTAATTCACTCACTACAACTATATAAACACACCTAGACCTAAACCTAATTCACAATACACTAATTAATACGCCTCCATGCTGCCGCAACCTAAGCTAGTCTTTCTTTTAGACTAAAGCAAGTCTAAATAGGAGTAATTCATATTGGAAGATAAGAATAGAATTCTACAACAATGGTTTAGCTAATCAAATTCAGACTACAAAATTCAGATCTACTTTCTCTTCTTCCACTGTGAGTCCATGTTACTTTCACATGTTATTAATTAAAAGTAATTGTGATAAGTTGTGAATTGGACTATTTGAATATGCCTAATTAGATTAATTTTATGTGATGATGCTAGTTTATGTTCATATGCCTAATTAGATCTATTTTATGTTAATATACCTAATTAGATCTATTTTATGTGATGATGCTAGTTTATGTTCATATGCCTAATTAGATCTATTTTATGTTAATATACCTAATTAGATCTATTTTATGTGATGATGCCAGTTTATGTTCATATTTTTGTTTTAGGGGAATGGCTAAAAAGTGGCTTAGTGTGAATGCAGTTCAATTAAAATAGCGGTTTAGCGTGAAAAGGGTTAATTGGAAAGATAGTTAAAAAGAAAACTAAATCAATAAATAAATAAATATATATATGACATGTGGGTGTCAACATCCTTGCTGCTGCGCATCATGTTCCAGACATGGCACATTTTTATTGGTTAATGACGATTTATGATTTTTTGGGATGACGTGGCCTCTTCTGGTTGGCTGAGTGATGTGTGCTTTTAATCTGAATGGTTTAGATGAATCCTAGTCAGATCTAAAGGCCTTAATTCACTCACTACAACTATATAAACACACCTAGACCTAAACCTAATTCACAATACACTAATTAATACGCCTCCATGTTGCCGCAACCTAAGCTAGTCTTTCTTTTAGACTAAAGCAAGTCTAAATAGGAGTAATTCATATTGGAAGATAAGAATAGAATTCTACAACAATGGTTTAGCTAATCAAATTCAGACTACAAAATTCAGATCTACTTTCTCTTCTTCCACTGTGAGTCCATGTTACTTTCACATGTTATTAATTAAAAGTAATTGTGATAAGTTGTGAATTGGACTATTTGAATATGCCTAATTAGATTAATTTTATGTGATGATGCTAGTTTA
Source organism: Allium sativum (assembly GCA_030737875.1). Lineage (NCBI taxonomy): Eukaryota > Viridiplantae > Streptophyta > Magnoliopsida > Asparagales > Amaryllidaceae > Allium > Allium sativum. The sequence continues at coordinate 30,548 of JASFAX010004113.1, read as the reverse complement.
TGTTCATATGCCTAATTAGATCTATTTTATGTTAATATACCTAATTAGATCTATTTTATGTGATGATGCCAGTTTATGTTCATATGCCTAATTAGATTTATTTTATGTGATGATGCCAGTTTACGTTCATATGCCTAATTAGATATATTTTATGTTAATATGCCTAATTAGATCTATTTTATGTGATGATGCCAGTTTATGTTCATATGCCTAATTAGATCTATTTCATGTGATGATGCTAGTTTAGATCTATTTTATGTGATGATGCCTGTTTATGTTCATATGTCATTAGGTCTATTTCATGTGATGATGCCAGTTTATGTTCATATGCCTAATTAGATCTATTTTATGCGATGATGCTAGTTTATATTCATATGCCTAATTAGATCTATTTTATGTGATCATATGCCTAATTAGATCTATTTTATGTGATGACGCCAGTTCATGATCCATATGCTTATTAGATCTATGTTATTATGCTATGCCAGTTCATGATTCATATTCTTATTAGATCTATGTTATTATGCATACCCAAAGTTTATATTCCACATGTTATTGGATCTATTTTATGTGTTATGCCAGTTTTGGTGCTTTAATTCTTTTCCTTTTTTATGAGATTAGGCTAGCAATGAGCCTAACATTTTATTATACACATAAATGACGTGGGAACGTTGTGGGAAAAGTTTGGAAAAATAATGAATAATATGTAATTGGCATAAATTGGTTTGTAATCATGTAATTGATTTGGGCATAATTATGTATAACTTGTATACATGAATTTGGCATAAATGTGTTTGGGCCTAATTTGGCATAACTAGTACACATAAGACTACAGGCCTAATTTGGATTAAAATTATGGACATAATTTAGATAAGAAATTATGGGTAATTAGAATATATTTTAATCCAAGATTTTTGGGAATTTCAGTAATTGACATAATTAGCCTAAAATTGACATAAATTGCAAATGAATAAATTGGATAAGATTGCATGCTGAGACACGAGGTTAGACTTCATTTGTGGTAGAAGCCTGCTCGAAACCAACCGGTCTAACTAGCAACCGCAAACGGTTAGTCTAATGTGAGAGGTCGTAGGCATAACAAAAATATGCTTAGACACGAGGTTAAGTCTGGCTTGTGGAAGAAGTCAGCTCGGAACCGCCCGGCATATCCAGCGACCACAAGCAATCGATTTAATGTGAGAGGTCTGTGCATTAATAAATAATTAATGCTGATCAAAGATAAATATGATATCTAAAATATGTTATGTGGGTGGGGTTAGGTTAACCTGTGTAAGATGACAACTTAACCAATATTACATGAACAAATTGGATAGGGTTAAGGCAAGCTTAACCAATAATACATATTGATATGATTAGTGGATGGGGTTAAGTCAACGGGATGGATAGACAATATTTAACCAAGATAAGACATGTAGTAACGCATGGGAACAGTAAAAGGGTTAAGTGGGTGACCTGTGTAGCATGTATTGCATGGGTAGCATGTATAACATTAATAATGAACACTTAACCAAGATAAGGCATGTGGTAAGACATAGGTGACATGGATGATGTGTGAAATATAATTAGAAGCACTTAACTAAGGTGAAACATGTAAGAAGACATAGTAATAAGAAGGGGTTAAGTGGGAATTTCTGGTGGGGACCAAGCTTAGGAGGGACGCTTGTGTCAAGTGTGTGGACCCTTTTCAACCAGTAATCCATTATGTATCTATGTGAGCTCAAGCTAGGTCAAGGACAGGATATGTTTATTGGGTTTGACTGTAAGATATCAATAAAGAGTTAGCGGTGGTAGTGCAAGTCCAACGGAGTCATGTGCGTGTGTGGGTTCGGGCTGGTAGGTAAGACGTTGTTGCATCGTGTAGGTATAAGCCGTGCATTTTTAGTAGTATCAGGTTGCCACTTTAGTGAGTGATACACCCTACCATGGGAGCAACATGAGTATCTACGAGTTAGGGAGTCGATTAAATGGGGAGGACAGTGGGTACAACTAGTGGAGATAGGAGCAGGCGACACCTATGATGGCAGCTAGGAGTACAACAACCATACTATGAATAAATGTTGTAATTAGAATGGGGAGGGTAGTGGGTACAACTAGTGGAGATAGGAGCAGGCGACACCTATGATAGCAGCTAGGAGTACAACGACCATACTATGAATAAATGTTGTAATTAGAATGGGGAGGGTAGTGGGTACAACTAGTGGAGGTAAGAGCAGGTGGCAGCTACGATAGTAGCTAGAAGTGCACGAAACAACCATTATTATGATTAGTAAGAGGGATCAACTTCCAGTATGGGACTACTAATGGTGCGTTGTAATTAGCATTGGTGCAGTGTAGGAATTATCTTATAGTGATTGGAAGCGTAATCAACGTTATATCTTATTCACCTTGTTCACCTTATCATATCTGTTTATGTTACAATCATTTCTTATATCCAGTTTATGTCTTATCCTGTTACTTTACTAATTATGTAGTTAAAGTCACCCGACTTGCCAGACTTTATGTCTGACCTTTTTATGTTTCGCCTCTTTTCTTTCCTTTCCCCACCAGGTACTCAGGGTGTAATTAGTGGAGCTTGACTCAGATTTCTTTCTTTCTGCTGGAAGTGCTGAAAGTAATGCTCAACTTTATCCCTTTTTCACATGGCTATTTGGAGTGGGATTATGCTTTTGTTTTTATATACTCTGACAATAATTTGTCCAAGATGGATATTTGTGTACTTGACTTTAGTATTGGGTTTTGATGTTGTAACCAAACTATGTTCTGTTTTCGCTGCAATGAAGTTATTTTAAATTCTGAAATACCATTTTATATATCTATCTTGTGATGTTCTGTACCATACACTCATAATGCTCCATGAATGTTAATGCATTCCCTTTGTGAGTGACATTAATGGACGTGGGATGTTACACTAACTTTATGGCGTAGTGCATGCGGTGTCCGTTTTGGGGTAATTATAATATAACCTTCCCCTGCTCCCTGTTCGTTAGAAGCTCCATCTACAAATAGTTTCCACTTGGCCTTTAAGTCATTCTCTTAAACTGACTACTCTGTAATGAATATTGTGCACTCATTCATGAAATCTACAAGAGCTTGCCCTTTAATTTCCGTTCGAGCATGAAATTCAATCTCGTACTGGCTGAGTTCAACTCCCCATTTAACTAACCTTCCGGAGATTTCTGCCTTACTAAACACCTGTTTAAGCGGAATGCCAGTTAAAACCTTGACGGGGTGAGCTTGGAAGTACCCTTTTAGCTTTCGTGCCATAAATACTTGGCAATACGCTAGTTTTTCCATTACTGGGTATCGGGTTTCCGCATCCTTTAGCCTTCTACCGATGTAATAAATTGGGTACTGAGTCCTATTACTTTCTCTTATTAGGACTGAGCTTACTGCATATTCTAAGACAGTCATATATAGGTATAAATCTTCTCCTTTCCTGGGATTGGATAAAATTGGGGGAGTCCCCATATAAACTTTCAATTCTTGGAAGGCCTTCCTACCTTCTTCGTTCCATTCGAAATTCCTCTTTTTCTTTATGACATCGAAGAAATGGACACATTTGTTACTGGTTTTGGAAATGAACCTACTAAGGGTTGCTACCTTCCCATTTAAGCTCATGATTTCTTAGCTTGTCCAAAGTTCTTCCACGTCTGTTATGGCTTGGATTTGGTCAGGGCTAGCTTCAATCCCTTGCTCACTTACCACATATCCAAGGAAATTTCCAGATTGAACCCTAAAAGAACACTTCTATGCGTTCAACTTCATTTGACAACTACTTAAGACATTGAACATTTCTTCTAAGTCCTTTAGATGGTTCTCTGTTTTGGTAAACTTCAATAGCATGGAATCCACATGTACTTCCATATTGAGCCCTACCTGTTCTTAGAACATCTTGTTTCCAATCTTTGGTATGTTGCTCCCGCATTCTTCAACCCAAAAGGCATCACTTTATAGAAAAATGTTCCCAAATCAGTGATAAAACTTGTATGCTCCTCGTTGTGTTTATGTCGGCATTTGATTGTATCCAGAGTAAGCATGCACAAGGGATAGTATCTTGTGACCACTCGTGGCATCAACTAACTGGTCGATCCATGGAAGGGGACATCAATCTTTCGGGGAAGCCCAGTTTAATTACGTATAATCAACATATGTTATCCATTTCCCATTGGACTTCTTTACTAGCACAGGATTGGGTAACCATTTCGGGTTTCTAACCTTTTGACCTCCTCCTTCAAGGCTTTTAATCGGTCTCTATTATATTATCTTTTCTTTTGCCGAATCGGGATCACTGAAGGGTCAATGTTTAAGGCATGACTCATAATAGAAGGATTAATACCGATCATGTCTGAATGGGTCCAAGTGAAAACATCCTTGTTAAGTTGTAGGAACTAAATTAGGTCACTCTTAAGGGGCTCTTGACGACCTTCGATTCATCCTTTGAATCAACGTTTACCTCTTCTATGTCTTCTATTTATTCCATTCTTTCAGTGTCCCCTCTAGAATCTAAGCCCTTGATGATTTCTCCACCTTCGGTCAAGTTTACATCATTAGATCTCTTCTTCTTTCTTTTTTCAAAGAAGTATGCCTACCATTTGCATGTCTGTCAGCCGTATTAATTTTTATCTTAGCCTCGAATGTGGGATGTAAGAATCCCTTATCCGAAGGTATAAAAACAGTAGAAGAATGAAAGTACGAAGAACACTTCCTTTAGTATTTGTCAATTATTGCGAAGTACAATTCGCGGGAACTAAACTGTTCTCCCCTGATGGTACCCCATCCCTTCTTGGTTAGGAAATTTAACATAATATACTTGGAAGAGAAAAAAGCATCCATCTCCTCCAAAGTTGATTGTCCAAAGAAGGAATTGTAATATGATTGTTGATCGATGACAACGAAGAGAGTTTTGAAGGTCCTATGAAGCAAAGATAGTCCAACTTGAACCTGAAGGTTGATTTCCCTCACCGGAGTCGATCCCTTGTTGTTGAAGCCGAAGATTGGTTCATTGCTTGACTCCAACTTCTTCTTAGAAATTCCCATCTGATCGAAAGCAAGCTTGAAGATGATATTGATGGCACTCTCAGTATTCACAAGGATTTTTGAAACAACAGAGAGCATTATTTGCGCTGCTATCATAAGGGGATCATTATGCAGGTGGAGACCACTAGGTTGTGCATTTTGAGAGCACAATGTGCGTTTTTCAATGATGGTTTTTCTCAAATGGAGAATATTCCATCCATGGCTTCATTCATGTATTGACTTCTTGCCTTCGAGTAGTTTTTGGCAGGGTGCGGCTCTCCATTGATTACATTGATTCGCCTTATGGGAGGACCCAAGTCTAGGTTACCCTCCTCCATTGTAGCCTTTATTGCATTCGCCGAAACATTCTGTTTTCCATTTGTATGCTGAGCTAACGTTGTCTTGTTTAGAACAAATTCTTTCAGATGCACCTCTCGGATTAGTTTCTGAATAATCCCATCCAATACCTTGCACTTATAAGCCTTATGTCCTTTGGTCTTATGGAATTTGCAATGCTTGCCACTAGAATAAGGTTCAGGGCAATTCTTGGATTTGAACAAGACAGAGAAGTTATTAACCCTTTCTCTTGCGACAACATGCACAAACGAGACGGGCTTGTTAAGACCATTCGAGTTGGTATTAGAATCTTCCCATCCTGATCTCCTTTGGTTTCCTTCCGGAGGCTTTTGTCCGAAGTTCAACCTACCTCTTTCCTCTCGAGGCCCGAACTTTCACTTTGTGAAGTACAATTCGTCCATGCGATTAAACTTATAGGCTTGAAAGTGAAAGTCTTGTAAGTCTTTACAACCGTCAATCTATAGTTCTTTCCTAAATGGGGCGTTTTCGATTAGCCGTGAATGCACAACTATCAATTTGTCACAATCTTTCATATCCTTGGCCTTTAATGCCTCGATATCGAACCTTTTCAAGTAATCTCCCAGAAACTCTCCTTGCTTTATTTAATGTTGGCGATGACGGTGTAGTCCACTATCGGATCTTTACAGCTGCAGAATTGCGCGGAAAATTCGTAGGAGAACTGCTTCCACAAATAGATTGTGTTTTCCCTATACTGATGATGCCATTTTGCTGCTTCCCCTTGAAAGGTCACTGGGAAAAAACAACATCTGACGGCTCCGAAAGCATTGTAGAGATCCATCTGGTTGTCGAAAGCCATCAGACGATCATCAGGTTCTGTTGTTCCAAGATACTTTATGGTTGGAACCTTCACCCTAGATGGTGTTATGGTGTTCATAATTTCATCAATGAAAGGAGCTACTCTTTCATTATCGTTAACCCTATCGTCTTAGGTACTTTTCCCCTTGCTTCCCAATAAGTCCTTGATGGTTTTCTGAGCAATGTCCTTAAGATAAGCTTCCGTGTTATCGTAGTTTGCTCTCTTGGTATCATAACCTTTCGAAGTGGAACTCCCAGACTATTCCTGCTCATATTGATTTCCTTGATGGTCCACTCCTGTCAAATGGGACTTCTTCTTCTTAGAGGAAGTTGCCTTGAGCTTCCCTTTTGCTTCGGAGGGCTGAATGTGTGCCTTTCTTTTCGGAGATTCTTTCGTCTCTCTTTGACTAGATTTGGTGAGCCTTGAAGACTTCTGCTTTTGAGCAGCATTCACCTGAGATTTTATTTCCTGGAGTGGCTTCTCCAAGGCCATAGTTCTTGCGACATTGTCTTACACGACGTTTGGATTTGTTGGTTTTGTTAGACTGGATTTGTCTCCTCTATCATTATTGTTCAGATTAAGCATTAAATCCATATTTCCTTCAAGGGTTGCATCAGGACAGGTTCCTTGTTTCGCTCTTCCAATTTTTTTTGATTTCATCTTTCCTTCCATGGGGTGGTAAATTTTGCCAAATTAATCATGACAAATTAACCATAATGACGGACGTTCAAGCCCTCCTTCTGCCGCCAAAATGTTAACGTTATTTTCCATTAACACCCGGAGTAAGTTATATAGGACATGTGTTCAGGAAATTTGATACAGTCATGATCCAGAGTTACTGAAGGATATTCGAAAAATAGTGTTGCTTAGCTTAATCTACCTTTCTCTAAGCAATTAAATCCCAGTTCTGAAGATTGGTTATTCTTCCCTCAAGAGATGAATACCGTGCTTACAGTACAACGGTGTTCCGAAATGACCAAAAGAAGGTCTAATTATTTGAAACAACTAAGATCTTACGAAATCAGTTACTCCCTAGATCGCAAATGTAACGATATGTATTTTGATAAGAAGAAAACAGGCTAATGTTTCTCCGTATTTGGAAGAAAACGGGCATCACAATGCTTATTAGCTCAGATGATCTTTCCGCATCCAGCCGACCCGAATGGGCTTGGTGGCGTCAGAAATCGAGTTATAAACCTGTTGATAACCTCCTTTCCGAGGTTAGGAAGCATTAGGCTCAATATGAGAGTGTTGATAAAAATCATAAACCCTCCAGATAGAAGGAGAAGGACCTCGAATTTCTATGAAACCCTTCCCCCTTCCGCGAAGGTGATATGATCAACTTTCTCATAAAAAAGGTTAGTGTTAACTTCTTGTATCATCATAATTATACAAGAAGATTATTAAATCACAAGATGTAAAGTCTCAGAATTCTTCATTCATAAATTGTGGACGTATTACAAGAGTTGAAGAAATTACCAGTTGGATTTGGGAATTTAGGAATTTAGGATTTACTCTTTCAAAAGAAAGAACAAGATTGAGAAAAAATGATAAAAATCTCCTCTCAATGTCATCCCTATAGTCTTATTTATAGGGGGATCAAGGACCCTTTTGCTGTTGGGCTGTTGGGCCCATGGATGCCTTCGTCGACTGCTTCCCTTCTTCTTTTCGGTTGTTTTTAGCTCCCAGCCGCTTTGTGGTGTGGATTACAGCTTTCGAAAGGAAGGTCTCAATTAGCTGGTGCTTCTATGAGAGGGATATGGGCTCGTTGACATAGTAGCTTTTCCATAAGGTCTTTGGACTTCCTGTTGCATGCTTTCATTTTTCTCATAAATACTTAGAGGAACTTGTCCTCAAGATGTACGTGGATAGCTTCCGGCTCGGAACCGCTATCGGGGTCTGTACTATGTGATTTAGTATGGATAGCCAGTATCCTTCTTAAGGTTCCAGTTTGCCTTCCAGTGAGATCCCAGGGTATAGCCTAGTTTTCCAAAAGGTAACTACGGGTGAGCTTCCTGTTGTCTATCAGTGCGACCTTTCGGTGTTTATGCAGTAGATGTTTTAAAAGCTGGTTCTGGATAATCTTTTTGCACCTTTGGCTTGATACTCTTAATGTCTTTATCTCCTGGTGTATCGGTATTAAACAGGTTAACACCGATAGCCCTTCCGTCTTTCTGGGTTTTAGTTGGTGGAGCACTTGTCTCTTTCTTGGTTTCTGACTTAGGTGACCTTCCGCTATAGAACTTCATGCCAAGTATACCCTGGTAGATAAACCCTGCCGGATAAACTTCGCTGGCATTCTGTGGACTTTGAACTCCTTTCTTCCTAGGATGCGTCGTTATATGATGCTCTCAGATCATTCTCTCCTACTTTCGGTTCTTTTTATTATTCGGCTTTTTATTTTTGGAAGATTCTTCTGTGCTTATGTTCCTCTGATACCCTTTCATTGTCAGCCTATGTCAGGAGTTAATTTTGGTAGTAACACTTGACAAGACTCAAAGCCAGAAATTGACAACCTACTTTCTAATATATATGTTGCAGTCTCACTTTCAAAAAACGGCCTGCTCTTGTTTCATGCATTCACATGTCATTCATCACTCAACACAGCTGGCATGCTCGACCTACATTATATACTTCATGTTGGAATAACAATTGGCGGAGCTGCTGATATGATCCTAGCGATATGATTAAAGAGCCATGATTTATGTTATCCCAATCAACTTAAATATTGACAAGCGCATTTATGCCATAACCATTCCAAACCAAACCGTGCTTTTCACATAAATTAATCGCAGAATAGGCTTGTCGACGATCTTATAGTGCATGACCTGCTATGTATTTGACTTATTTTTAACTTGCCAAAGCATCACATCTATTATACATGAACGCTCCATCTAGTATCTTATTCAGCATGCTATTTTTAAACATTGGTGATTGTTTTGCTCCAAGTCATGAAAACGACTTGAGTAGTTGCGGGTTGAATTGCTTGAACGTTATGAGAGCTTGACTTGGCTCTTCACGACTTAAGTGTGCCATGATATGGTACCTTTGGTTGAGCTTTATGTAAATACAGATTTTGTGTCGTATTAACGACTTTGAACCATGTCGTGTGAACGATTTGAGCGGGATCGACATGAAATCACATTCGGCATGAAGAACGACATACGGCATGGACTATGTCGTGTTAGGCATCATAGAACCATGTCACTGTAACAGCTTGACTGCACGTCATGGTTTCATGTCATGTTAACGACTTGGTTGTAGTAATGGTTCACTGCTTTGACTATAACCTATCCATAGTCCATCGATGCCAACTCTATGAACCGCGTTGCAATGGGGTTTACATTTTCCCCTTGAAGCTTGTGAAAAATGCGGGCTTCGAAATGAACATTATTGACAGTGCCGCGCTAGTGTGTGAATGCCCCAGCTTTTATACGAGCCCGAGTGCATGGAGACAACGAAATTTGCGACAGATTGGTTATAATTGATTTTCACTGAAGCTGTCATGACCAATGTATCGCTAAATTACTTGTTTTATGAATTCGTTTAACCTTTGGATTCAACTGAAACAAAGCACAACTTTTAGAGCAAATAATGATCGTGTCTTTTCTTGTCCCTTGTAACGGCCCGGATTTCGCTCGACCCGATCGATCGCAAAATCGACCAAGACCGTTCAAAACCCGAACACGTTAACTCTGGAAATACAACACATCAGAACAATAACAATAGACTTTTATAAACATTACAATAATGTTACAACAGAGTACAGAATATCAAAGTACATTGAATAAAATTACAGGGAAGATAAATTACAGTAAATTAATACAATACACAGCGGAAGACTTTCTATGCTCTGGACACATCTTTAGGCTTCGATCCAGAATCCTGCTCAAGGGATAAATATCTGCAAAAAGCTACTCGACTGCCCTTGTGGAAAGGAGGGCACCCGAATTTGCAAAGTGAAACAAACTACGAGTCAGACATGGGACTGGTGTGAGAATTCTTGACTAATATAACTAATAGCAATAAGGCAAATCCAAGGACCACGCCGCTAACGCGGAATGGGTTTTATTCCAATGGATTGCCGGTGCATAAATTAAAGTAAATCATTAAACAACGCAATGCTTTTTAGAAAAATGAAACCATTATAAGACCCAAGTCCCATCACACAATGCAACGCAAATCGAAGGAGAGAGTTTTACCTTATAATGGTCAAAAATGCTTGGTACGATAAAACGGATTTGATACTATTATTAGTGTATATATGTTTCAAAAACATTTCAATCATAATGTATCAATCATAGATGGCATAGTACCCCATCCTACTATGTCGCCATACTAGATCTACAATCAAAACAGCATGGTATCGTATTGGAAATTGGGTTTCCATCATGAGTCAAGGCTAGGGAGGAGCTCCTTACCGATTCGAGACACTCTAGCTAATGTCTCAGATTGCCCGCCGTGAACCTTGGATCCTGCAGGGCTGATCCGCACATACGATTTTGCGGACTAGTTATTCCTGAACACACGTTTCCCGGTCCTATAGGACCTAATATCCGAGGCACCTCATTCCATCATCCACATAAGTAAAATGCCAGGCCGTGTGAAACCCAAACACTACCTCTGGCTAGAAAGAAACGTGTTGCTCTCCCTGCGTTCCCTTCTCCCGTTTTAGACTCCAACCGGGTGTGAGGCTCGCGAAGCTACGTAATACACAAAGCTATGCTTATTCAAGCTGTGCTTTGATCGTCACCACAAGCATCTGCTTTTCAACAAGAAACCTTGATCATTGCATCTTGGTATGCCACACTGTCAATCCATATCATACTATTAATCCTTTGCCAAAATATACAAAAGGGTGTTAAGAAAGAGAATAAATTCTCCGTAACCAATCATTCATACATTCGGCAGAAAATCAATAAATACAATATAAAGGAGTACAATGTCGGACACACATTCCATTTATAAGCCCGTTCTGGGTTTGAACGAAACTATATCCAATAGATCCAAGCACGTTTGGACAACTACCACCGAAACCCTTTTCAAGGTAGTAAATCAATTGAGGGATTTAGTAGTCGAAGATTACCGGTCTTCAATCACTGTCTTCAACTCTTCGACTTAGGTCGACGTATAATCATTTGAGATGAGATTAAACTCAGATTTTTCAAATGATCCTCGCATATATATATTTTAAAATCATTTCAAATCATTATTAGTATTTAATAACGATCTATCGCTATTTTTTTATTTATATAAAAATAGCTAAATTTAATTTAACAACGCTTCGAGTCAATGGGCGACCCTGGCGTTGTTTTTACTCAAATTTGTTTTACACGTTCCTCTAAATCTAACCATTGGATTTTAACATAATTCATATCTTTGGAAAGGTCTTCTCAAGGCGAACCTAACGGTTTCAGTTCTGGGAAAATTTGACGGTCAGATATTTCGGTATAATCAATTAAAGACACGATTCCAAGACGCAAACTGCCCCGCTCGGTTCGTTTGATTTTAATTTCTCTCTCTCTCTCTCTCTCTCTCTATATATATATATATATATAATCATATGTAATTCCGTCATCCATTCCATTCACTATATTTTGCTAACATCGAATATCCCTATTTGTATATATAATGTCGAGGTATAACATGACACACAATAATGCTTATTTTTATTTTTATTTACATACACATCCTAAACATAACAATGTATATTTTCTTTTATCTTTCAAATTACACAAAATGTATATTTGGTTTCATTATTCTTTCTAATGAAAATCCATTCATTAAAATATAAATTTCTAATCCTTTTATTTGCATTGAAAAATGTAACTTTCTATTCCTGTTTTATTTACATTGAGAAATGTAAACTTTTATTTCATTTTCGATTTACATTGGAAAATGTAAATTTATATATTTCTCTAATTACATATAAAAATGTAACTTACTATTTTTCTTCTATTTACATTGAAAACTGTAACTTCTTTTTACCGTCTCTAAAATGACGATAAAAATATATAATATTTATTCTATTCTTTTATCGCATCTAAAGTGACGATAAAAAAAATACATTTCATTTCTACTCTTTTTATCGTATCTAAAATGACGATAAAAATATGCATTTTAATTCTATTATTAATATCGCATTAAAATTGTAAAGTTTTCTTTTTAATATAATCTGCATTAAAAATGTGACTTTTCCTTTTTAATCTAATTTACGTTAAAAGAATGTAAATAATTTTGCAATGTCAAAATCTAACCTTTTCATTACATAAAAATGTAAATTATATTTCAACGTTGCATTTCATTCTTTTAATTACATTCTTATAATTTCATTGAAAATCCATTCTTTTAATTACATTAAAATGTAATAATTTACAATGCAAAAAATCCCCATTTTAATTACATTAAAAATGTAATTAACATAACATGTCTAATCTTGCTTTTTAATTTGCAATGTAAATTTTCTATACTTCCATTACGTATAAAAATAAATTTTTATTACTATGCAAATTCTTATTCTTTCATTACATATAAAAATGTAATTTTATTTTCAATGCAGAACTTTAATCTTTAATTACATAAAAAATGAAATTTTAATTTCAAATATATATTCTATTCTTAATTACATAAAAAATGTCCTTTTAATTTACAATATATATCCTATTCTTAATTACATAATAAAATGTTACTTTAATTTACAATATATATTAAATGTCCTTTTAATTTACAATATATATCCTATTCTAAATTACATAATAAAATGTAACTTTAATTTACAATATATATTCTATTCTTATTTAATACATTGTAAATGTATTTTTCTCATTCCTTTCTTATTACATTGATAAAAATGTAAGTTTTCATTCTAATTTAAATTACATTAATAAATATGTAAGTATTCATATCTTATTACATTAATAAAGGTAAGATTCATACCTCGTCATCTTAATTACATTATAAATGTAGTTAATACGTTAAAATATACCATTTCCTTTCGTACACTAAAATATATAATTACATTTGTAACACCCCACCTCCGTTAAGGTCACTCACAAAGGGAATGCCTTAACTTTGGTGGAGCATTTTAGTAAACAGAACAGAAACTTACAAGACAGATAAAACAGTACTTGAAATTTTTTAACTTTATTACAGCGGAAACAGAAATCAATATGGTTACATCCTTTCAAATCTCAGAATTCAAGTACAAAATATCAGTCTTGTACAAAAGCCTTCAAAATGCATGGTTTAAAATCATAATCCCCATAGAACGGAAGCTATACAGTGCCAAACCATACTTTAAGCACTTCAAGCAAAGAGAAATCCGGATCAAGCTAAAGTATTCCCTCCTTGGATAACCTAGGGGGGAAACGGAAGAAAGGAGGCGAAACAACAAGGGTCAGACAAAAAGTGTGGCAAGTCCAGTGACTTTCAGCATATGAACAGATAATAATAATAATATGACATGAACATGAAACTGGATGAGGGATAACTGTAACAGGTGTAACAGATATAATAGAAGAACAGAATGACATAAACTATTGCTTTACACTTCTCTGCACTAATACTAGTATAACATAATTAGGTGTCACCCTAATGTCTAAACTGAAACAGGAACGGGTACAAAATAATTTAACAGAAACAGAATGCTAATAATGGGCCTTTACTACCCGATCAGAAACAGACAGAAGCAGAAACAGATTAATCCCTACGGAAACAGAATGTAGAATTAGGTGTACACTAGTAATGGGCCTTTACCACCCGAACAGATGGTACCACGCAGAAACAGACAGGTGTTACCACCCAACAGAAACAGACAGTACCAATAGAAACAGACAGAACTAAGTGTACCCTAAAACCCTACCCCTAGCGATCGGCTCCCTAATACATAAATATCATGTGTCGTCCCCACAGTAGGGTGTATCACTCCCTAAAGTGACAACCAATTGGCATAGACCTATTTACAGATGTCACGGCGTCTTACATCCTCAGAGGCAGACCGGGATCCATGCACGCACATGACCCGGTTGGAACGCACGATCAACACCCCTCGCCATTATCAGAATGAACCGCTTATAATTAGTTCAGTAAGCGTGCCCGGACCCTACCTACTGTTAGGTCAAAGTTTTGATACCAGAAAGGGTTACTGACTAATATGGGTCCCAAACAACAGATGACACAAGTAATTCCCCTCCTAACCTTGTGTCCCCAGACTAACAGATTTCAGATTAACTTGTTTAGAAGTTCAGACATACAAAGTTTAGATCAACTAGTTCATAGATCAGACAAACAAGTTAACCGGTTTTCAGACTAACGGATCAGATGTTCGGATTAACAGGCTTACAGATTAACTGGTTACAGACTGACGGATTAACCGGTTACAGATTATCTAACTTTGTATTGGGCCTACGGATTCACGAAACGGGTTTATCAGATTCATTGGTCCAATTGGTTTAACCTTACCCACCCAACACGTTTTAGACATCATATTTATCTCAGATTTTCATTAATTAAATATTAATGCCCAAAACCTCTCACATTAGACTGACAGTTTGCGGCTACTGGTTAGGCCGGTTGGTTCCGGGCAGGTTTCTGTCGGAAACTGAGTCTAACCTCGGGTTTTCAAGCACGTTATGACTAACTTCTCACATTAGAACCTATTATTTGCGACCACTGGAATATGCCGGGCGGTTCCGGGCAGAATTACGCCGCAAACTCATTCTAACCTCGAGTTAGCCATGTTTATCTTTGCGGCCAATTAATTAATGATTTCCCATTTATGCCCATGCCTAAGATACATGTCAATTATTCATAACTACAACCAATTCAGATTACGTCAATAGCGGACTAATTATATCAACTCAACAGATATAGCAGATAGCAGATTTCTCAGACTAGGCGACTTAGCAGGTTAAGCAAACTAGCAGATTTAGCATTTTCAACAGACTTAAAAGATGGCAGATGAACAAATCTAGCAGACTAGGTAGTAGAGCAGAACTATCAGATTAAGCAATATAACAGAACTAGCAGATTAGGCAATGTAACAAAACTAACAAATTAGGCAAATATAACCGATTTACTCATTTCTTAAAGTTTCACAAATATATCTTGCCCAATTATAAATCTTGCTTAAGTTCACATGCATAAATAATAGTCGTGATGCACAATATAATCATATACCCCATGTTTGCATTACATTTACATAGCATAGATTATGGTCATAATTTACCATATATCATATGTTTCAATTTTTATTAACCTTGCATAGTACAGAAGATCCATATATAAATTATACCAAATATAGTTATCGACTACTATGCGTGTCATATATTCCAAAGATCCCTTACTTAGTTGTTTATTTACATTAATAGATACCCTACTCTCATGTAAATCTTTATACATAAGCCATATTCTTTTTTATCACAAATCATATGTTCAAAACCCATTTATGTTATAAACATAACATGTCCAGTCATATGTCTCAAATTTATGTTCTAACTACAATCCATGTTCTTTCCTCGAATATGTCACCTGTTGGTCATGCCTAATTTATGCATCATTCATTTTACTGTCCCAAACAATTTAGCGTAGGTTAATCTCTTATGAGATTGGCTCAGGCTCGTTGTAGCCTGGCTATAATACAGAAAGAGGAAAGAGATACAAAATAAGATAGATCCAAACAGAACAGATATAACCTCAGATTCAGATTTATAATTCACGTCACAATCAGAATTAACGTTTATAGCGGAGAATAACTGTACTTGCCTTAATTGGATTAAAGAAAGAACTCTAGTTGTTGTAGAACCGTTGCAAAAGCTCTAATCTCTAATTGAATTTAGGTTGATGTTGATTGTCTTCTAGTTTTGATTTCAGCAGAGTAGCAACGCCATTTTTATTTTTAATTTAGAACAAAGGCAGAGTAGAAGCAGAATAGAATTGTGTGCAGAGAAGGCTGGGTTTGGGGCTGTTTAAATAGGTTTAGGCAGACGAATCTAGACAGAAAACGAGACCAGATACATCAGAACGCACCCAGGCAGAAAAGCAGATTCGGGAGGCAGGTCGACCCCCAGGTCGATTCTAGGGTCGACCCCCTGGGGGCAGGTCGACTCTAGGGTCGACTCTAGGGTTGACCCCCTGGGGGCAGGTCGACTCTAGGGTCGACCCCCTGGGGGCAGGTCGATCTAAGGTCGACCCCCTGGGGGCAGGTCGACTCTAGGGTCGACTCCCCAGTCGACCTGGTCTGTGCTGTTTAATTTTTTTCTGAACTTTGGAAGGCCATAACTTGGTCATATGGACTCCGATTTACGAAATTTCGGACTCTATTTCGCGTATTTTTCCGAGACGAACGCAATGGCACAGCCCGTTTCCCTTGATTCTGATTTTATATTTTAATTATACTCTTATTTGTAATTCTTAAGTTCACAGAAAATACGGGGTGTTACAACATTACATACATTAATATATATCATTACATTACATACATTAATATATATCATTACATCTCATACTTTAAAATAAATAGTTTCATTTCATAACAAAATTACGTGTAAACATACATTTTGATAAAAATATACTTCTCTTTCAATTCTTTTCTTTTTAATGTAAATAAATAACATTAAAATCAAATCTTTCCTTTTCATTTATTTATTACATTAATAAAAATGTAAATCTTCCATTTCATCTTAGTTACATAAAAATGTAAAATTTAACTTATTACATTAATAATGTAAATGCTTATCCATATCTTGTTACATAAATACAAATGTAAATTTTCATTATTCTAAATTGCATTAATAAAGATAATGTACTCTTTCATTTCATATCAATTACATTAAAAATAATGTACAATTCCATTTCCTTTTAATTACATTAATAATAATGTAAAATTTCAAATCATACATTTATTACATTAAAAATGTAAAATTTTCATTTCTTCCTTTAATCAACATGAAATGGTAACAAAATAAATTCTAAATTGAAATGAGGCTTAACAGTTACCATATAATTTATTTATATGGATTTCACTCATAACATAAATTTCAGCAATAATGGTCACAATTCATATCACATCCAAATGACATCCAGAGTGCAATTGACAACTAATCCTAAGGAATACGTGTAGTCAGAATATATTCCAAGACCCGTGTGGGTTTTCAACCAACAAATAATTAAATAATATTTGTGCATTAGTTTAATTTAATGGTAGCGTGACATTAATTTAATGATGATTAATAAGATAACATTAATTAACATGTCGTATATTTTCAGATTCAAACATCACATCACATCCAAACATCAACATATACACGCAACAGGTATAAACATTTCATTACAAACATTTAATAATAGTTATTTACGAAAATAAATAATAACTGAAAATAAAGATTGAGTGAGAAAGAGTTCTCACCTTGGTTTTCAATTTGTCGGGTTTAAATTGACGGTTCGGGCCCAATTTTGGCCCAAAATTCAACTTGCTCCAAAATTGACGAAATTGGTATCATCGCGAAGCTCTCGACGCGCTGATCGCGGCAAATCCTGTTTCGTGCAATTTCGAGTTCATATCAAAAAGTTATGATTTTCTGTAGTTCGAACGAATTAAATAATTAATTTAAGTATGGAAAATACCCAAAAATTCAACTTCCTCCAAATTGGACGAATTTAGTGTTCACGCGAAGGTCTCATCGCTTCGATCGCAGAGAATCTAAAATCATAAAATTTCGAGTTCGTATGAGAGAGTTATACAATTTTGAAGTTTGAATACATTAATTAAATAATTAAATCATTAAAATAGTACCCAACCGGTCAGCCAGCCCCTTCCGAACTTTGACCGCATTTTCCCGTTGACCCAGACCTCCGATCGCCGAACGCCGACCACCGCTGGAACCGTCTTGCCGAGGAGCTCCACGGCCACCTGGTCCTACCGCCCAGTTCGCCGTCGTTCGCCAGAAATCGGCCAGAGAAGCCGCTCCGCCTCGCGGGCCCCACAGGCCGCCACACACCTCCGATCGACCTGAATTTTTCTGAGCATCTGGATCTCACGTAGACGAAGAACTTTCCTGTTGGTGACTTCGCCCGGTTCTCGCTTGATTTGCCGAAATTTGTTGATTTACGTTTTGAGCTCGGTGTTTTGGCCAGAATTTCGATTTTCATATCATCTCGATTTTCGTGCAATTTCTTCGATTTTCAGGTGAAACTCTAAGAAGCAAAGTTGTTCGTATGTCTCTTGGTTACATTTCTTCCAATTGGGCCATCGTCTAATACTCGACGGACTGGCGGGAAATCATCAAATCCGAAACTGACTTTTTTGCAATCAAACTCAGATTCCGGCGAATCCGTGCGCCAGTAGGTCTTAGATTTTTCATGGTAGGTAGAGGATGTCGAGGTGTTCAAAACCCAGAAAGGGTTTGATCGCATTTTATTCTGATTTGGAGATATAAATTTTCAGTTTCAGGGACTTTTGCGCAAAGTTTTTTTTTTTTTGTGAGGAGGAGGCCATGGAAATGAAGATGAAGAAGATGGAGGCTAGGTTATGTTTAGATTTTCAGAATTAGGTTAGGGCTGGTCTATGTGATATTATATACGGGTTACTTTAATTCAGCCCATATGTAATTTAGCCCATTTTAATTATAGCTTTAGTGTAATTATTTACATCCGTTTTGCAGTTTTAAAAACCGTACGACCACATATTGATTCCAAATTCGATGGAATTTGGATCACAACTAATCCTAATCAATACGGACCTATAGAAACTGGTTTCGTAAATTTTCGAGTCCGTATGAATTTTTAATGAATTTTTAAAGTCAAAAATTGTCCGTTTACACTGAAAAATCAATTATAATTATATATTAATTCTAAAAATTACTGAAAAATCATTTTTAGCTTTGTTTTGACGATACAAACCCAACAAAATTAATTTTGTTCCATTTGAAGACCGTTTGCAAAATTTCAATTTTTAAGACGTATATATTTAATTTTAAAAATACATTTTTAAACAAATAATTTCCGAAACTCAAAATATATAAGTGTTTACTGTTTTTCAATGCAGAAACGTCATTCCAAACTCAATGGAAGTGGTTTCGAGTCCAAATTCCTTCGTATGCAAAAAGTAGCATTTTTGGCCTTTATATATTATATATAATTTTCATAGCGACCTTCTAAATTTTAAACTGGGCATTACTTTTGATTCCTGCTATGAAATTTCAATTTTTCAGATTTGTTAGAAAGATATTTTTAAATAGATTCTAATATTTTTGGTTTCACTAAAATCCATTAAATTTTGCATCCTGTACGGTCAGTCAAAGTTCAAGTTTGACTTTTCAAACTACCGCGCTATTTCTAACTCCTTTTATAATTAAAATTAAATTATTCTTCCTAATTTTGATTTAAATAAATTTTTAATCACTATTATTTAAATTATATTAATTTAAATATCAAAACCCATTAAAATTAGCTAAAATAAATTTTTAAATTTACCCCAAAATTCAGGATTGTTACATCCTTGCATCTTGTTTTGCAAGAACAAAAAATATTCCATGTTTTTGGGATAATATTTTGTTATCGACTTCCCATATCAACAATAGATTAGTCAATTAAAAAACTAGTTATAGCGAATTTCTGTTATGAATTGAATGAAGTGTTGATACAAAATTATTTTATTCAACGGTTTATAATCTGTCGAATATTGTCTGTATGAACACGACATTCTAATATTGAATTCGCATTGCCGCAAACTCCCATGCTTCGTCTGGCATAGCGAGCTCCCGCGCTTCATTTCGTGCAACGAATTCCTATAACCTTGGGGTGAGGGTCGCATCGCTTCACGCTACGAACTCCCACGCATCATCGCAACGAATTCTCGCAACCTTTTGGGTGAGGGCTGCATTACTTCGTGCTATGAACTCCACCACTTCATCTCGCATAGCGAGCTCCCGTGCCTCATTTCGCGTAACAAATTCCAGCAACCTTTGGGATGAGGGCTGCATCACTTTGCTTCATGAACCCCTACGCTTTGTCTCACATAGCGAGCTCCCGTGCTTCATTTTGCACAACGAATTCCCGCAACCTTTGGGGTAAGGGACGCATCGTTTCGCGCCATGAAATCCCACACTTCGTCTTGCAAAGCGAGCTCTCGTGATTCGTTTTGTGCAATGAATTCCTGCAACCATTGGGGTGAGGGCTGCATCGCTTCGCACCACACACTACCATGCTTCGTCGCGCATGGAGAGCTCCCGCACTTCGTCTCGCGCAATGGATTCCTGTAACCTTTGGGGTGAGGTCTTCATCGCTTTGCGCCATGAACTCCTGCGCTTCGTTTCACGCAACAAATTCCCGCAACATTTGGGGTGAGGGCCGCATCGCTTCACGCCACGAACTCCCACGCTTTGTCTCGCATAGCGAGCTCCCGTGCTTCGTTTCATGCAATGAATCACTCAACCTTTGGGGTGAGGGATGCATCGCTTTGCGCCATGGACTCCTATGCTTTGCCTTGCATAGCGAGCTCCCGCGCTTTATTTCACGCAATGAATTCCCGCAACCTTTGGGGTGAGGGTTGCATCGCTTCGCGCCACGAACTCCCACATTTCATCTCACATGACGAGCTCCTGCGCTTCATTTCGCGCAATGAATTCATGCAACCTTTGGGGTGAGGGATGCATCACTTCATGCCACAAACTCCCACGCTTCGTCTCGCATAGCGAGCTCCCGCGCTTCGTTTCGCATAACGAATTCTTGCAACCTTTGGGGTGAGGGCTACATCGCTTGATACCCCGAACTCCCACGCTTCGTCTCTCATAGCAAGCTCCCACGCTTCATTTCGCGCAACGAATTCCCGCAACCTTTTGGGTGAGGGATGCATCGCTTCGCGCCACGAAATCCCATGCCTCATCTCGCATAGCGAGCTTCCGCGCTTCGTTTCGCACAACGAACTCCTGCAACCTTTGGGGTGAGGGATACATCGCTTCGCGCCACAAACTCCTATGCTTCGTCTCGCATGGCGAGGTTCCATGCTCCGTTTCGCGCAACGAATTCCCGCAACCTTTATGGTGAGGGCTGCATCGCTTCGCGTCACAAACTCCCACACTTCATCTCGCATAGTGAGGTCCAACGCTTCGTTTCGTGTAAAGAATTCCCATAAACTTTGGGGTGAGTGCTGCATCGCTTTGCACCAAGAACTCCCACACTTAATCTCGAATAGCGAGCTCCTGCGCTTCATTTCGTACAACAAATTCCCGCAACCTTTGGGGTGTGGGATGCATCTCTTCGCCCTATGAAATCCTATGCCACGTCTAGCATAGCGAGCTCCCATGCTTCATTTCTCGCAATGAAATCCCCATTCTTTGGGGTTATAGATACGTTGCCGCTTACTACTCACCTTGCTGTTCAATTTATTAGGACTTTTTCGATTTACCCATGATTTGTCATTATCGGGATTGTCTCATCTGGATGAACTTTAAGGAACCAAACGCCTATGGGATAGCCTGCAATGAGAAAATCCTCTTTAGAAAATTCTGTGTATTTTGAGGGTAACAGATTTAAACAGACAGATAAGACTTAATTCGTAAAGCTATTATTCAGTATAATATATGTAAATCATTACAGACTTTTTACAAGAAAGTGGAACATAGCAAAGAGCAAAGTAATGCAAGAATTAAAGTAATGGCGAAGAAGATTGCTTATTCTAAGCTATTGAAATTAGAGCACCACTGGTTGTCAGTAGATGATTGACTTCGGTTTGGTTTGAGCATGAGCTTCGTTGCCTGGACCAGACTGGTTACTTGATTCTCTTGCCCTTGGGGAGTTGCAGAAGAATTTTAATTTTGGGGACTCTTCACATATTGTTGTTAACGATTATACCTAGTCATCTCTTCAGTCAATGATTTTAGATGCCTACGTTTATTGGTATTATGGCCTGCCTGATTGTGGAACCAGCAGAACTTCCCAGATTTGGTCAAATGGTCATTCATCTTTATGGGCCGAGGCTCCGGGTAATCTTCTGCATCCTTCGTGGCAAGGTAGATGTTTTCAGGAGTGTCATTAAGAGGAGTTAGTTCTGAAGAATCATGAAGGCGAAACTTCTTATTAGCCTTGTTGGATTTTCTGCCATTGGTGTTAGGGAATGCGGAGTGGATCGTTAAGGCAGAACAAACACTTGAGGGAGGGGGTGAATAGTGTTTGTCGGAATTTAAAAAAAATCAAAAACTTATGTGAATGCCAGAATGAATTCAAACACAACAAACACAATCTCAGACACAGAATTGAAAACAAATGCAAAATATACAAAAATAAATGCAAAAAAGGGAAGATCACACCAGATTTTATACTAGTTCGAATGGCTCCTGTTGGCTAGCTTTTTGACCAAGCCACCCAGGTTCATTCACAAGAAGAAAGTATGAAGCCACATCACCTAAGTACATGAAGGAACGGGTCGCACCATTGACTCGCCCCTCATTGGATCGGCCCTTATCGGATCGCGCCTCAACGGATCGCCCCCATTTCATCAGCGAAACGACACCTCTATGCGATTCGATCCGTACATGCATTATTGCCCAGAATAGACCGATCCGATCCCCTGATGCACGGCGAAGCCTCTGACTCGTTCAAACACGAGCTAGTCTTCCGCGATCCGAGACGCACGGATCCAGTGACACGTGTCCCTAACCGTCATTTTGACTGATTCTCCCAATTTGCTCGATCCGATTTTCAAGGGGATCGCGGCACCTGTCTACAACGGCTAATTTGACTATTTCTTCAACGGTAGCGATGCGATCCGATGTTCTCGGGATTCGTGCCACGTGTTACCACGACCCGCCTGACAAAATCAGCTATAAATAGCCCAGAGCTTGGCATTTTTTGGGATCCTTTTGGCAATATTAAGAACTGATTCCGCCATTATTTTCATATTACCATTTCTTATCAGTTTTATTGCTAGATTACTGAGAGAAATCACAATTGTAAAAGTGAGCTAGAGAGAAATCATTGATTGTACCAGCATTCGAAGTATAATCAATAACATATAAAGTGGACGTAGTCTCATTAACGCCGAACCACTATAAATTCTGTGTGTTATTTTCTTTTTCTTCATTCTTCAGTTAAAACTCTATAAGATTCAGGACAATTTGGGTGTTAGGTCCAAATTTTGATCTAATATTTTGGTGCTTTCACTGAGAAAACAGTCCTAAAGTTTCACTATTCAGTTCTTTGAAGATTCCAACGATTTGGATATCATGGCTGGAAAGAGATCTAAGGAAGCACGAGCTTCACGAACCAATGAAACAATCGAAGAAAGTGTACACGAGCTAGGCAATGAGGAAACTCTGGATCGCGGAGCGCAGGGGGCGAACCGATCCGATGAAGACGCCACGCTCCGAGTCGACGAGAATGAGGCGATCCGGACTGCTGAAGGGGTTGTTACTCGATCCCGAGATAATGCCTCGAATCCTCCGCGCACCGTGACCGCGAACCGATCCCAGGGGGGCGTTGCGAGCCACCATCCTCGATCCACAGCGATCCGAATTGATGACCAGACTACAACTCGACCTGGAAAGGAGCCTATGGCTTGCTCCTACCGTCCTGGCCCCTCCGCTCGACCTGGCTCAAGCTCTTTGCGCATAAGAGAAAGTGATGATGACCAATATGACCCTGCTGCTCCCGTTACTGAGGGGGATCTCTCTTGCTTTTCCGAAATGTGGGAGAGATTGTTTGATGAATTGGCTGCCCAAAGGCAGGAAAGCTCCGTCCTGCGACAAAATTTGACTGCTATGGATAGAAGGCTTGATGAACTCGCAAGGAAAAGGACGCCACCAGCTCGTCCGCTCACTCCAGGATATTCTTCTTCGTCAGAGGAATCGCCGAGACCTCCACGGCAACCATATGAGAGAGCCGAAAACATAGACCAGCTTCGATTCGGAACCCTGCCATCACGGGAAGAAGAAGCACTGGAGGCGGGGCCCTCAAACCGTAATGTGAACGATCACGCCGCAACTCCCAGAGCTCGAGATGTGGAAAATCCTGTACAGAACAGACTACCTCAGCCCCGTCGTCGCGCACATGCTCATGGTAACAGGGGGCAACGAAGCCCTATCCGAGCCCCAGATTTTGTGACTGCTCCCGGAAGAGAGACTAGAGAACCCCGCCGAGCCAGAAGCACTGACCCTGAACCTCCGCTGACCAGTGCAAATGTTGCAGCCATGATCCATCAAATTCTGGCAGATAGCCGTGGACAACGGAATGAAGATTGGGGAATTGACCGCAGTCACACCCCTTTCACTGATGATATTTTGGATGCGACTTTCCCGAGGCGTTTCAACATGCCACAGATGAACCGATACGCGGGTAGGTCTGATCCTGTCCAGCATCTGATGAGATACTCTTGGTCAATGACCGCTGCCGTAGCTTCTGACGCTGTCAAGTGCAAAGCATTTCCCATATTCTTGGAGGATGTAGCATTGTTATGGTTTACTCGCTTGCTAGCAAGATCGATTTCTAGCTTCAGGGAGTTGAGTGAGATGTTCGTAGAACAATTTCATATCTATGCACAAAAGACAAAGAGTGTGATTGACTTGTTCCTTGTCAAGCAGCGACCAGGCGAGAGTTTGAGGCGTACCTAGACCGTTTCAACTTGGCCGCTACTGAAGTTAATACCCCATGAACCAACCGTTGTCGCAGCACTGATTGATGGAGTAAATAAAGACACTGAATTCGGGAGATACCTGGCAGGCAAGCCACCCCATACTAGAGAGTTATTCTACGAAAAACTAATGTACATTTACGTCGGGAAGAAGTATATGCTAACCGAAAGGCAAAAACAGCCGATAAGGAGGAAATCCAGAGCAATGTCGCCATTAAGTAGAAGGGAGACAGCTCGGGGAAACTCGAGGTTAATGTCGGAAATCGGAATCAGGGTGGTCGTCAGTCAGGGAACAATAATAATAATGGTAACGGCAACAACCGGAAGAGGAACCGAGGGAACGACTCCCAGAGAAGGACTCGTCCCAGGGTCTTTGAAAGTTATACGCCAATAAATGATACTCTGGAAAATATCTTCATGGATTTGTACGAAGTCCTCCAGAATAAGAGGCCACCTCCCAGAGAGTCGACGGAGAAAGAATGTGAAACAGGGAAGTTTTGTCTCTTTCATCAGATTCACGGCCATTCGACAAATGAATGCCGTCACCTAAGAGATGTAGTCGAAAGGCTTCTTCGAGAAGGAAAATTAGATGAATACAGAGTAACGCCCAGAGATAGGGGGCAAGCAGTACAGGCCCCAAATCAGAACCAGAATAAACTTGCTGCCAGGCCAACTGCCCAGCAAAAGGGAAAGAATATAGTTATCAATACCGTAATCGGAGGACTTTATCTCGCCGGGCATAGTTCCAAGGCATTGGATCAATATGTCAATGCAGCCAAGCAACACCTCGAGGTAGGGGAGTGTAGCAACCCCGAGGACAATATCCCGGTGAAGCAACAAAAGATGATGACCGACGATGTTGTTTTCCGAGAACGAGAAAGCATTGGAGTCCACGCTCCGACTGAAGATCCATTTGTAATTACAGTACCTATTGGACCAGCCACTGTTCATAAGGTTTTAGTGGACAACGGGAGTTCCGTCAACATTCTTTTCCAAAGGACATTTGACCAGATGAACCTCGAAATAAAAGACTTGAAGCCCTGTCAAGGATGGATCTGTGGATTTAACGGAGCATCCACCGCTCCAATGGGTTATGTAGAGTTACCAGTTACGCTTGGGGAAGGAGAATGCCAGAGAGTGAGAATCCTTCCCTTCGTGGTTTTGGACGTTGAATCGCCCTACAATGCCTTCTTGGGCCGACCGGCCCTCGCAAAGTTTAGAGCCTGTATAGCCCCCTGGTGCTTGTTATTGAAATTCCCCACAGAAGCTGGCATTGGTATCGTCAGAGGATATCAGGTTGCTGCGCGAGCATGCTATGTTGCCAAGCTAAAGTTACTTCGCAATGGAGGGGACATAGAAACCAAAGGCGCTTCTCCCCCTACAAGGGCGGAGACCTTATAGCAACTAAAGAGGATAACCATTGGAGAGTCTCCCAGAGAGTTGCCCGAGGATATAGATCCCAGAGAGGATCAAGAACCTGGGGGCAAAATGGCGACTCCCAACGAGACAACGGTGGATGTACGGATCGATGATAGTGACCCGGAGAAGGTCCTTAAGATTGGATCCTAGTTAAATCCGAATCTCACTAAAGAATTGACGGATTTCTTAAAAATCAACTTGGATGTATTTGCTTGGACCCACGCGGACATGTGCGGGATATCCCCATCAATCATGAGCCATTCATTAAGCATTAACCCTAAACATCCTCCGGTAAAGCAAAAAAGGAGAATGTTGGGCCCAGAGAGGTCCGCTGCCTTGAAAGAAGAGGTTGGAAAGCTAAAGAGTGATGGATTTATCAGAGACTCGACCTGCCCGGACTGGATTTCAAATCCAGTCCTGGTAAAGAAGGCTAACGGGAAGTGGCGAACGTGTATCGACTTCTCGGATTTGAACAAAGCCTGCCCAAAAGATAGTTTCCCGTTGCCCCGGATTGACCAGTTGGTGGACTCGACGGCGGGTCATGAACTTCTCTCATTTATGGATGCTTACTCAGGATATAACCAGATTCCGGTGCATGTTCCGGATCAAGAACACACTAGTTTTTATCACGGATCTGGGATTATATTGCTATGTAGTGATGCCCTTTGGCTTAAAGAATGCAGGCGCTACATATCAACGTTTAGTCAACAGAATGTTTTATAACCAGATCGGGAAAACAATGGAAGTATACGTCGACGATATGTTGGTTAAGTCCAAGCAATCTTCCCAACACACTACTGACTTGGCAGAGATGTTCGGCATTCTTCGAAAGTACGGAATGAAACTCAACCCAACCAAATGTTCATTCGGTGTTGCCTCCGGAAAATTCTTGGGGTTCATCGTCAGTT
Source organism: Allium sativum (assembly GCA_030737875.1). Lineage (NCBI taxonomy): Eukaryota > Viridiplantae > Streptophyta > Magnoliopsida > Asparagales > Amaryllidaceae > Allium > Allium sativum. The sequence goes on along the minus strand of JASFAX010004113.1, from coordinate 3,388 downwards.
CCCGTGGGATTGAGATTAATCCAGACCAGATCGCAGCAATCAGAGACATTCAGGAACCTAGGCAAATTAAGGATGTGCAAAGCCTTGCAGGGAAAGTAGCCGCACTAAGCAGATTTATCTCCAGGGATACGGATAAGTGCATCCCATTCTTCGAATTAATAAAGCGGGGAAAACACCACTTCAAATGGACGCCCGACTGCATAGAAGCGTTTCAGAACTTACTAAGGCACCTGGAGAAACCTCCGATATTATCTAAGCCAATGGATCACGAGGACTTATTCGTGTATCTGGCAGTGTCATCCCATGCGATCAGCTCAGCGTTGGTAAGAGAAGAAGATAAGGTCCAAAGACCTGTGTATTACATGAGCAAAAAATTGACGGCAGCAGAGCGTAATTATCCAAGGATAGAAAAGTTGGCGTATAGTTTACTGATCGCCTCTAGAAAGCTTCGACATTTTTTTCAGGCGCATCCTATTACCGTATACACCGATCATCCACTCAAGAAAGTCCTACAGAGACCAGAGGCGTTTGGAAGATTACTCAAATGGAATATTGAGTTAAGTCAATTTGATTTGAACTTTCAGCCCAGACGGTCAATTCGTGGGCAAGTGATAGACGACTTCATAGCAGAGTTCACCGTCCCGGAGGAAGATATAGCAAACGAAGAAGTTGATCCCTCAAAGTTACTTCTCGATCCCAATGCCTGGAGATTGTATACTGATGGCGCTAGGAATGACGAAAGATCCGGCGCTGGAATATTGCTTGAAACTCCCGAGAAACGATTGATATCCTATGCAATCCGGATGGAGTTTCACGCCACTAACAACGATTCCGAATATGAAGCCCTGATAGCCGGATTAAGGATCGCAAAGGAATTAGAGGTCACAAAGCTGAACATCTTCTGCGACTCCAAGTTAGTTGTGAACCAAGTTACTGGAAAATTCCAAGCTAAAAGTGCAAGATTGATTTTATACTTAAAGAAAGTGAAAGAGTTGCTGAACGATTTTGATCACTACAGCATATCTCATATTCCGCGGTCAGAGAATCAGTAGGCAGATAAGTTGGCAAAGATGGCTAGTTCTGACGATCCTGAAGTGACCGGGCTAGCCCCCGTTGAAGTACTTCGGTCCCCTAGCATAGATAAAATGGAAATCGACCTAATACTAGAGACGGAACCAGAAAGGGAGTCCTGGATGACCCCTCTAAAGAATTTCCTGATGAATGGAGCGCTTCCGACCAAGAAAAGCGAGAGGCGTAAAGTAATTCGTAAAGCCGCCCGATACGTTCTGCAAGGCGGAGTTCTTTACAGACAAGAATTTTCGATGCCCCTCCTCCGGTGTATAGCTCACGATGACATCAAGCGTGTGCTGCAAGAGGTTCACGAAGGCGAATGCGGCGACCACACTGGAGGGCAAACTTTGGCAAAAAAGGTGTTGCGGCATGGTTATTTCTGGCCTTCCATAAACAAGGATGCGGCAAGATACGCACGACAGTGTGATGCGTGCCAGAGATTTTCAAAAATACCTAGAGCACCTCCTAATCAGTTAAAAACAATGATGAGCCCATGGCCTTTTGCCATGTGGGGAATTGATATCATTGGAAGTCTCCCCATAGCAAGGGGCGGAGCAAAGTTCGCTATTGTGGCCGTGGATTATTTCACTAAGTGGGTCGAGGCCGAACCACTAACTACAGTCACAACCAAACGAGTGATCAACTTTATCGTTGGAAACATCATCTGTCGATTTGGGATTCCAAAGATTGTGATAACGGATAACGGAACTCAGTTCGATAGCGCTGAATTCAGAAATTTCTGCCAAAAATACCACATTGAGAATCGGTATACCTCTGTGGCGCACCCGCAATCGAATGGACAAGTCGAAGCGGGGAATAAAGTGATTAAATCCATTCTGAAAAGAATACTGAAGCGGGCCAGAGCCATGTGGGCTGATGAATTGCCCATGGCACTATGGGCCTACAGGACAACATATAAATCGGCAACAGGACATACCCCCTTCTCCCTTGCTTTTGGAACGGAAGCGGTCATTCCGGTTGAGATAAAGGTACCTTCTCACTGGGTGACTTATTATGATCCGATGACCAATAATGAATTGCTCCTTGAGTCCCTGGATATGATCGAAGAAAAGAGGGATGAAGCAGACCTGCGTGCCTTGAGATGCAAACAACAAGTCGCTCGATATTACAACAAAAAGGTTCGAGCCCGAACCTGGGAACCCGGAGACTTGGTTCTGAAACGTGTCTTTCCACCCCCAACTCATATGGGAGCGAAGTGGGAAGGACCGTACTTCATTCTGAGCAAGCTTGATAATGGAACCTTCAAGCTGGCAACCGTAGATGGAAAGGAAATCCCCAGAGTGTGGAATGCCCAACATTTACGGCCATACTTAACATGAAAGTTTTGAATCTATTCTTTTGCTTTGTTAAAAACCATGTACAAGGCACGACTTGCCTAGAATAATCTGATTCCTTAAAGCAAAAAAAAAAAAAAAAAAATTTATAAAGTGGACGTTGGTCATGATTCGACCGAACCACTATAAAAATATTGTGTGTCATTTACCTTTATTGCACCTTTATTTATCTGCTTGTTTATTTTTATGGAAATCGCTGTGAATATTCCAACGACCCCAGAAGCATATAATCATAAATGCCTTCCATCAGAATGGAATGTAATCGCAAGTCAAAATTATGAGGATACAATAAAGTAAATTATATCCTTGATAGCGCTCTAACTCTCCAGAGAGAGAGAGAGAGAGTATAAAAGCGTCTCCGATTGAGCGTTGAGAAAGAGCTCCTTCCCCGCTGAAGGATCGGGGAGCGAATGAATTGCTGAGCTCGAACTCTAACTCTCCAGAGAGAGAGAGAGAGTATAAAAGCGTCTCCGATTGAGCGCTGAGAAAGAGCTCCTTCCCCGCTGAAGGATCGGGGAGCGAATGAGTTGCTGAGCTTGAACCCTAACTCTCCATAAAGAGAGAGAGAGTATAAAAGCGTCTCTGATTGAGCGTTGAGAAAGAACTTCTTCCCTGCTGAAGGAACAGGGACCGACTGAATTACTAAATTCAAACTCTAACCTTGGCGACCGTCAGGAGAGTATAAAGAAGTCTATGATTAAGCACTGAGAAAGGTGCCAGAAATTCGGTACCACAAGAACAGTTATCCTATGAAATCTTCTAAGTCCCCCATATTCAGAAATAGGGGGCAACCTGCCGACAATACTAACCAATCCTTAGTAAGCACCAGTCAGGCGCTATGATAACGATTGATTGGGGGCACATATACTTGTATACATATACTGAACTTTAATACAGCAATGCAACACAAAAGTTTTCTTTTTGTTGTTTGACTGATTTGTGGTTATACTTAAATGGTTTAT